>RJWT010001576.1:0-24654 GCA_004365215.1 Cuniculus paca
CTATAGATTGTGTCCTGTATTAAATGTATTTCCTTGTGAACCTGTCTACAGCAAAGTTGGTACTGAGAGTGGGGTCATTTCTATGATGTTGACTGATCAAGTGACTGAAGAGCCTTTGGAATTCTTAGGGTATTCCAGCTTAATAGAGAAGCAAAAGGTAACAAAAGGAGAAATTTATTGAGGACATGGAGAGGAATACCCAACTGGTGTGGCTGAGCTATTTCCTCTATCAAATGTGGGGGGGTGCTATATGACCTCTGACTGGAAGGAAACAGTGCTTGGGGTGAGCATTGATGATGCACAAGAAACTGATAGAAATTCTCTTCGCACACACAGGAAAAGAAGGAGGAAGTTGTAATTAGGGCTAAAAGGGAGGGAGAAGGTGGTGGTCAAGACAGACCATCGCCATAATGTCCAGTAATTTATATTAGGACAGAAACCTTTCAGGAATTAATTTGGAAAGGTTTTGAGAGACTTTCTAAGGAGGCAGCCCCCATACACTGTGAGCTGTGTGAGGGACTCTGGTCAGGACCTGGAGGATCAGAATACTGATGGAAATGCTGCTGGCTGGGAAGAGACTCAGGAAGTTTCTTTAGAGAAGAGCTGCATTGGTGGCTGGATCTCAGGTGGTGTATGTTGTGCTTTTGCAGGAAGTCAGAATTCATTTCTCTCGTGTGTAGAGATGTTGTCTGGGTAGCAGAAAAATTTCAACACACTCTACTGTTGGAACAGTGGCATGGTTACTGTTGAGAGTTTCTGGCTGGATCCATATTTGAAATTAAGATTGAAGAGCCAGCAGGGTGATTTGCACCACTGAGTCAGAGGGCAGGATCCAGTGGAGCTGTGGATTCCTTGAATGAAACAGAGTAGAAAGTGATTCTTGAGAAGGAACAGGACAAGGGAAAAATGACCTGAGGCCTTTTTCCAGAAGGAAAGAATGTATTTGAAGTGCAGGACTTCCCTCTCAGTGCATTGCTTAGGGTTGGCATGCTCTGTTGTTAAAAAGCTAATTGGAGCAAGAATTATGATTGTAGTAGCTCTCTTAAAATGATCTTAATATAGTTTTTGTTTGTAATCAGGCTATTTAGTTGAAGTATTGTGGTTTGAACATTGAATTTTGAGCACCCTTCAAATATTTACTTTTGGTATGGAAATTAACACAATATGAAATGTTTATATGTATGTCATTTTATTAATGTAAAAGTAAATAGATAAAGACATGTTAACTTTCCACAGGTCTCCCACTGGAGACAATGGTTTAAAGAAATGTGTCTGGTTATCAAGTTGGCCAGGGTTGGATTGTGTTGGATTAACTAATAGTCAACTTTAAACACCCAGTTAAACTGAACCAGCATAGTTTTAGATGTGGAAGGCCCACCTGAGGATTATTGCCTATAGCAAAAAAGCAGAACCCGAGGGGACAATGGTGTTGTTGATTCTCCTGGAGAAGCTTGTCATGATGGTTTTCCTGACATGAACTCAGCTGTTCTCATCATCAGAGGAGTTTCAGTTCTCAGTGTCACTGAGGATAGCTGTGGTTCCTTTCTGGGGCACTCTGGTCCTTACTCTGAGTGTCGCTTCCTGGCTCCAGTGTAGATCTTTCAGGCTACTGGCACAGATACTTTATCCACTGGCACAGACTTTCTAGCTTCTACCACTGATCTTTGCTTCTGCCCAGTGCAGATCCTTGACGCAGACTTGCATGATAATATATTGTTGTGGGCACTAGTCTAGGCCTGTTGTTGGACACGTGGAGGACATTGCCATGGGCTGTAGCTCTGCAGCTGGATCCATGCCAGACATTGCCATGCAATCCAGACCGTCAGCTGGATTCTTTGATTCTCCATTGTGTGTACAGATCTATTGCACTCTTCTGCACTTGACGTTTTGGGTGAATATTATAACCATATAAATTATGTGTCCCATATTAAGTCTATTCCCTTACCAACCCTGACTAAAACAGAATTGTTACAGCATTCTAGGGCTTCTCTATTCTATATCTCCAAACTTTTTAAACTCCTCCTGTAAACCAAAAGCTTCTAAACCACGTGGTTAATTAGAGTCACATCAACAACCTCACTCACTGTAAAAAGTCTCCCTTATGACCTAACAATCACATTCAAAATATCCTATATTTTAACACTATGACTATGGAAGTTAGGATTTTAACAACTGAATTTCTTCTCATTTTCCATGTTTGTGCAACATCCTTCCCTTGCTACCCAGACATTTTGTGCTTTACAGAACTGGCCTCAGGTCACGTGACCCGTGTACTTGCATGGGGTGCCACACTCAGAAGGATCAAATGCTTAGTTACATGCTCCACTTTTGCAATATTGAAATTCTTAATAAGTGCTTCCCAGAGCAGTCATGAAATCAGAGGACTATACTGGGTGACAGGATTAGTATAGTTTTGTTCCAACAATGAAATTTCCCATTTATTCTCAAGCAACTTGAACAGAGATACTAGTTTGTGCGTCTCATGTGTGCATGTGTTTACCTTGGAAGAATCTGTGACACCACCGCATCCTGAGGAAGTGGCTGGAGTTGCAAGGGGCTTGGATTCATGTAGTGATGGCAGTGGCAGCAGGCGGAACTGAGGGGTGAGCATGGCTCTTTCCTGGTGAGAGGGCAGAGCCCTTGCTGGAGCAGTAATGAACCGTCACTGAAGGGGGCTGCTCCGCTGTCCCAGAGCCCATCCCTGCAAGGTCTACACAGCTTCCACTGCCTGATTTCAAATTGTTGGGAGCCGCTGAAGCTGGAAATTGATGACATGTGCAGGGCTGGGGATGGCTGTCCCAAGAACAAAGAGCACCTGGGGAAACCACGTGAAGAAGCTGCTTTAGCAGAGAGAACTACTAGGGCCAAGATAATCTGAACAGTGGGTTGCTAGGATAGTGGAGTGTCGTGACATTATGTTGCTAAAATGTGTGAATAAATGCCCCACAGTGAGGGGGTTTTTCCTTTCCTCCCATCAGTAGAGTAAGAGCTCCATCTGATCCCAGCCCTGTCTCTTCTTTAATTTCTCATCCTCTCATGGACCTTCAGGTCCCCTTGAGGGCAGTGGCAGAGATGTAAGTGAGGTCCACCAGGGAGAGCTGACTGAGCAGGACATACATGGGTGTGTGGAGGTGGGCATCCAGGAGGATGAGCAGGACCATGGACGGGTTGCCAACAGGGCCATTAGGAAGATGAGGACAATAAGAGTGAAGAGGACAAGAACCCTTGATCAGGGGAATAAGCCAGTAGAATGAAGTCAGTGGACATCAGATTGTAATTTTCATTGTGCATTCTTATGGATTATCCTAAAGACAGACACAACAGTGAGTAGGTGTAGATCACCATTAGCCAATTTTTAAAATTCCTTTTGGCAATTAGCATCTGATTCATTTATAAAATTGTAAAACTTAAAAATAAATAATTAATCTTACTTGTTTTTAAAAGGGTAAATTTTATTTTCTTCCTGAGAAATTAATATTTTATGAGGCATCTATTTATTACCCAAAATTTTTTAAGAAATCTAAAAACTTGTAGAACACTAGTATTTCTGTTATAACCTCGAGAGGATAAGAGGGGTTCACTTCCTCCCATTAATTTAGAAATCATCATATTCTGATGTTACATTATTCAAAACACATGCATAGAAAATTAATGTAAATATGCATTATAGGTGCATTTGGTGAATAAAATTTTAATACTCTCATGGTATGCCTCGTGCCTTGTACTATCTTAGCCAACTATCAATATTTTTAAGAAAGTATATTTTATTTTTAGAGATTTTTGCCCAACAATCCTTATGTGAAGTACCCTTAAATCAGATGTCATTCTTGTGCTTAGAAATCCGAAATGGAATCTTATTGTCACATACTTCTTTGATACACTCATCATAATTCCTACTCTTGAGTCGAACTATTGAGCATCAGTCATTCTCTTTTAACAACTCCCTCAATATCAGAACATTAACAGTGCTCTGCATGATTGCAGAATAGACATCAAAATGTGTAGCTGGCACTTCAAAAGACGCTCAGGGTCAATAATCGCACAGAACATGTAAAGTTAAATCACAATGAGATAGCACTGCACATTCAGTAGGAAAATGGTATCAAAGAGGTAACTATACAAAATAACAACCTTTGTTATGTTCCTACCACCTTGTTTTGAAAGCCTATATTGTTATTGTTTTGGGCTTTCTGTTTTTGTTATTTGTCTCTTTTGTTTCTTGTTTTTCTTGTGCTTTGGTTTGTTATTCCTTCTAACACAGAAAGGATAGATGTACATGTATAGGCTTATACACATATAGAACTACTCTTAAAGCATTTACAAGAACTGATTTTATTACATGTGATGGCATGAACAGCTACTTTGAAGAAAACGAGACATTATGGTAGCCACTGCTGATTTCTTATTGTCATATTTTGAAGTCAAATAATGCTTTTATTGTTTGATTTGATTGGTTTTAGTCTGTTTTCTATTATTTGATTGCAATATGTGAGAGGGTATGAACAACTATTTTGAAGCAAACAAGAGACATTATGGTAGCCATTGTTGATTTTCTATTGTCTGGTTTTGAAGTCCTGTAATGCTTTCATTCTTTTGTTTGGTTGGTTTTACACTATTTTGTTGTGTTTGAATTTATTGTCTGTGAAGCTGTGAACAACTGTAAAGAAGAAAACAAGAGACACTATGGTAACCACTGTTGATTTCCTGTTGTCTCGTTTTGAAGTCCTATATTGCTTGCGTTGTTCTGTTCTGATCTGCTTTGTTCTGTTTTATTTTGTTTTGTTTTGTTTTATTCCCTTTAAAATTAAAAAAAAGTTATGAAATAAACAAATAAAACAGAAATTATATTTTTGACAAGGATGTGGAATAGTTGGAAATCTTCATGCTTTTTTTTACTCATTTCAAATGAGACTGCCAATATACAGAATATGTAGCAGTGAAGGGGCAGGGGATCTAGCTCAGTGGCCTAAGCACCCGCCTAGCAAGCGTAAGGTCATGAGTTCAATCCCTGGTGCCACAAAAAAAAAAAAAAAGAAGAAGAAGAAGAATATGTAGCAGTGACTCAGAGATGAAACAAGATGTGGACATGAAGTAGCAATTCCATCTTTGGCATGAAACCCTAGGAGATACTTCAGACACTCAAATGGCTGTTTCTGTGCCCTTTTTCATAGCTTCATAGTTCACAATAGCCACAAAGCAGAAACACCTTAATTCTTCATGTAGTTCTATCCACAAAGAATGTGGTATGCATGCCTCATGGAATATTATTCCACTTTTCAAAGGGAAGAAATATTGACACATGCTACAATATGGATAAGCACTGAACACATTACAATAAGTGAGAAAAGCCATCACAAGAGGACAAACATTGCACGCATTCACTTTCCTGAAATTGACTACAATGATAAGCTTTGTGGGCTGAGTACACAGAGAGAAGAGGAGATGTGACTTACTGAGCTGAGTTGTAGTTCATATGATGGAACATTCCAGATGTGGAGTCAATAATTATGCCACAGAGTAGATGATTCAAGGCCTCCCCACTGTGCATGTAGAAATACTAAACCCCTGAAATATTCCTTATACATCTTTACTGTAGTATAATACCACAAAATTATATTTACTAAAATTATTCCAAATTTGAATTTCCAAATATATTTTAAGATAGTTAAAGCAGTATCCCAAGCCATGTTGGAACATCTTATATTCCAATATATTTTAAGCTGTTCTAATTTGCAAATAAAATTTAATAGAAGAAATTGTTTTCAGAAGATCATTAGAATCCATATAAAAGCAGATTAAAGTTATTCTGTTTAATTTATATATTTATTCTTGTTACTGAGAAGTAGAATATACGATATTTGAAATATGAACAAAAGCCACAACAGATGTGCGCATCTCATGAGTGTCAATTCAGCATCTACTTGATTATCTGTAAAATCGTGTGCTAATGTTTTACTAATAAAAAGAACAATTTTCTTGTGTAAAAGTAACTTTTTCTATATTTATTTTTACTTTTATTCTTTTAGTATAATTACTAAAATAAACTATCTAGAGCACATTTTGAATATTCCCACTTACTTTGATTTTCTTATTTCCCCTCAAGTAGTGGAATGTGGACATCAGCAATGCTGACATTTACTCTGCAGAAAAAAGCAGGCAGGATGATTCCAAGGCCTAGTCTGTACCGCACCTTAAGAAGCAGCGGACCTTGCATCAGGACTCCGTTCTATCCTGAAGAAGAGACAGGGAACTTACTGACTGTTCTCACGCACCATCACCAGGAACGTCAAGGCTGGCTGGGATGTGCCTTGATTTAATCCTAGCAGTCGTCTCTTTGGGTGGGTATATACTATGGCATTTTCTGAGTGAGAAAGCTCACACGCAGAGATTTAAAGTGAACTATCCTAGAATGACAGAGAGAAGAATGTCCATGCACACATATAAAGTTTACATATAAGAATGGTTCAATGCACATGTGTAATTGCAATGTTTATATGTTCATGTGCAGAGCAGGTGTATTTACAGTATTTACAGAAATATATGCAAACACATTTAAACCTTTCAAATATACTTTGTCAAGTTATTTTTCAAATATCTTTGCTTAATGAGCCTAAAATAAGGGAAGTTCATATTTTAATCATCCAAACAAAAATGAAAATGAAAAGAATATATTAAAATAGAAAATATAGATAAATAATTTGATATAGATAAATTATATAACTGACAAATTATTTAAAAGTGTATTAAAAATTCTTTAAACACAAGTGACATTATTTTACTGTTAAAATTTTTGTTTTCTAAATCACCTGATTTTATTGTTTTCTCTTGACCTAGAAACAAATGTATATATGCTCATAGAAAAATGTTTTTTTAAAACATTAAAATGAGAATTCATATCTTATTACCAATGACAAAATGTCCTAATAGGAATACATTTTTGAAGTGCAACATTCTGTGACCTCCAGTGTAAGTCAGGTACATATTAAGCATCATAAATAAAATTCTCCAAATGCTGTCCATGTATTACAATGAATTCTGCATCGTCCTTAACACACATCAATTCATTGCATAGATCGCTTTTCTTAAGCTTCCATTTAGAGTTGAAAATAAGATACAAAAATGCCTCTTTGTGATTTTCATATTCATGAAATACATGGATTTTTCCAGTATAACATCCTTGTCATAGCACGAAGACCTGAAGTACACACACTTGAGTCATTGGTGCTCACAGAGGGACCAAGTGAAAACAGCTGGGAAACAAGGAGCAGTGCCCCCAGAGTCTGCACCGTGAAATTTTCACTGCATCACAGACCTACACACTGCTTCCTTTTGATAAGAGGATTCCCAGAAACAGATCTTTACCGAGCACTGATGCTTTCCCTGCACTTTCTTTGATTGTTTAAAGAGGTAGAACAAGACTCTGAATTTCACGAAATAAGATTTCCTTAATCTCACGTTGCAGGGTGTTTTCAATGAAACCCCAGATGCAACTTTAAAAATCTCTACATGAAACAAACTGGCAAAGATCTAAATAATAATCAAATAAAGAAGTACCTATTTTTCACATTCATGACATAGTATACCCGATTTTCCAAAAATCTGCATCATTTTACTCTGTAGGACACCAGAAATATCCCCTGCTCCTGACCTTCCCTAAAGAGCCCCTCCTGGCTCACAGGTCAGCCTGAGGCTGAGTTAGTTTTATTGAGAGGCCCTGAAGTTACTGATTCTGGAAAGCCAACCAGAGCTCCATACACAAAGCTGATCACACCCAAGTCTACCTATCTACGCTAAGACATATTCTGCATTGTCCTCAGTTAACTGGAATTCGTCAATTGTAAAATGACTGGTATAGAATCTCAGAAGTCACACTAGAATAAGGGGAGGATCGTTTTCACAGTGCATGCAGAAAGCCAACATGATTCCCCTTCTCTGCAGTGTTTCCTGATGGATTCCACTAAAGACAGCATGAGTGCAGTGAACAGTGTCGTTCATCACTTTACTCACTAAAAATGAATGATCTTATTCAATGTTTATGACCTTTTGTTTTCAGTTGTTCACAATGGGATAAAGAACCAGTTTTTAATGGTATGAAGAACACTGCAAAACTCAGTGAATATTTTTTGTGTGCATTTAGATGTCTTTAAGTTTTATATCTCCAGGAAGTTCCACAATGATGCGTTAGCATTTAATGAACAAATAAGGGAATAGATGAAGTGACATTTTCTGTGATACACAGAAATCAATTGCATTAGGGTATCCTTTAAAAGTTGTTCTGGTGCGAGAAAGACTTATGCTTCATCGTGCATTCTCCTGATAAAAAGCTACGTTTCAAATCTTCATCTAAATCTGGGCCTTAAACTTTGAAAAGTTAAACTTGGATTTCTAAGGTTTCTGAGTGTGCAGAGAAGTAAATGTGGGTGACTGTAGACTGCCTGTGAGAAAACACTGGCACAGTCAGGGCATGACTTGATGTAAGTCAGCACTGAACAGAAGCTGCAGATTTATCCTCCACCAATAATGCTGTCATCTAACAAAATTGTCATCCTCCCTGTTAAAATACTTGTTTTCAACTATGATTGTACAATAATATACATTTCTTATTATTTCTGTAAGACTTGCCTGTTTAGTTCTTTAAAAAGATATCTCTGAGAGCCAGGTGTGGTGACTCATGCCTGTAATCCCAGCACTCGGGAGGCTGAGACAGGAAGATCTTTGCGCGTTGGAGACCAGCCTGGGCTACAAAGTGAGCTCAAGGACAATCTGAACAGCATGGTGAGACCCTGTCTCAAAAAGGCAAGGGCCGGGGATCTAGCTCAGTAGCCTAAGTGCCTGCCTGGCAAGTGCGAGGTCGTGAGTTCAATCCCCAGTGCCAGAAAAAAAAAAAAAAATATATATATCTATATATATATATATCTTTACCCTGAGGTAGATATTCATAGGAAATTTATGCTCTATACATACAGTAAAATGATCAATAAGTTTAAAAACTTAAAAGTATAAGTTCGGATATTGGGCATAAATTGAATTTGAATACAAACTTTGAAAAACTATAACATAGCTACTATGCATACAGTTGGTACTATCATTTCCAAAGGGGCTTTTTAAACTTTAGAAGTTAAATTATTGCTTTAGATTTTGGTACTGTTAACTTGTACTATTTTTCTTTTACTATAAAGTCATTATATATTTACTATAAAGTCCATTACATATTTTCATATTGAAACAGTATTTACAATTCCCAGGTATTTGACTATAATATAATGAATTCATCAAAGTTAGACTAGAAAGCAGGAGAGAGTAGTAAGATAACAAAGACCCAGATAATCTCTCATCACTCATAGAAAAAACAAAGAAAACATGCATAAACAAAACAAAGCAAAAAAGTTCAAGAAGGACAAAGAAATGAGCTCTCTACTATCCTTACTGTGAATTTGGACTTTAAGTACTGATTTTGTTCTTCAAGAGTCACTTGAGTCCCTGGACAGCATATGCAGTGCAATGCCCTCTCACTGTTTCTGCTGGCACCATCTGCTGTCCCCTGCAGACAACACGCTCATGATTAGTTCCAGACTCAGTTTCTGTGGTCTGCACCTCCCGTCCCAGAATTTCTCCTTCACAAGGACGCGTCCTCAAATTTAACTTCCAGGATGTTTCTCAAAGTAAGTTTAAGCACATGATGGGATTTCTCCTTCCATAAAATAAATAAAATAAAGAGTAGTATCTGTTTACCATCCCACTTTGAAAATCTCAATTCCATTGCTAACTGTTGCACTGTCCAGCATTCATCTTGCTGAGAAATATACCTGACACCCACATCATGAAGAGGAGAGGTTTAATTTGGCTCACGGTTGCAGTTGGTGGGCAACTGACTTCAAGACAGGAATCTCATAGCCATTGGGCCAGGAGAAACAAACTGCTCAGTTCATGGTGGAAAAAGCTGAATGACTCTGAAAGAGCATCACCAAGAGACCGAAGTTCCACAGTCAGCTATCAATGTCCACCTCCAAGCCCGCCTCCCTGCTGACAGCACTTTCAGCTGTGAAATCAGCGTGTTTATCAGCTCTCCCTCCATCACCCCCATGATCTGATCACCTCTGCCAGACCTCCTAATTCACTCAGCTTGGGAATTAGCCCACTGTCACAGGTGAGCACCACCATTGTTCTGAGTAAATGTTTTGAGTGCTGTGCTGACAAATGTGCTACTCACCTCTCCTTCCTGCACTTGGCATTTCAGAGACCTCCACGCAGACTGAGCAGCACCACGATTCCTGTCCTTCTGTAGCTGTGAACTGAGTCTAAGGATGAGCTGTGGTGCTGGGGAATGTCCACTGAGACCCAGACAGGAGACGGCCAGTCACTGAGGACATGGCCTGGCCTGAGGCCAAGGTGGGGGCAGAGTCCTGATGGGCACTGAGATGCTCTCCAGGCCACCGGGGCCGACACAGTGGGGAAGAGCAGACAGGCTCCCTCGGAGCATCCGTGAGGTCCTGCCTCTGAGATGCCCAGACATCTTTTATTTCCATATTGTGATTCAGTACATTCATGGTTACAATGGCCTGCTTGTATTATTTATTTACAAGTTTGTTTAGAAGAAAGTACATGAAAATGAAATGGGTTTGATAAGAACAAATAACTAAAATCTCTTAGAGTATCACAAAAATGACAATATAAAAGTTCAAAATATTTCTTTTCAAAATGCACATTAAATTGTTAAAATTTTTCTTATTAAAATCGATAATAGAATGATGTTATTATAGGCATGGTAGGAAATTATACATAGAATACTCAGAAATTAAAAGTTTATTGGATATTGTACTCTAAATGTTCACTTATCTCTCATACTTTCTGGAAATAAAAATATTTGACTCATTTTTGGGAAATGACACAGTTCCTTTTTTCATTTGAAGGACTATAAATATTTATAGTTTAAAATTTCTTGCCAAAAAAATTTCCAAATGGTGTGTGTCAGCACCATTTGCAGGCTGTGGGGAGGAGAACAAGATGCCAGCCCCTTCCTGTGAGTCAGTGCCATTCATGGGCCATGGGGAGGGGAAACAGATGCCACCCACTTCCTGTGAGTCTGTGCCATGTGCAGGCCATGGGGAGGAGAATGAGATGCCAGTCCCTTCCGGTGTGCAGGCTGGGAGACAAGAAGAGCCAACTCCCCACCCAACCCCACCCAGCATAAGCAACTGGCTATTCCAGAGAAAGTCAGGCTGAGATGATAGCTATTGAAGCAAAATACAACTTAATGTTTGTGGTGTTTAGTGTTTCATTGACTTTGCAGGCCTAAAAGTGGTAGTCCGATTATCTATTTGGAGGAAAACAATATGCAATATAGCATCTATGGGGGATCTCCTTCTGAAGGTGGTAGCCATTGTTAATTCTTTATTATCTTGTTTTAAAGTCCTAGATCATTTTCATTGTTTTGTTTTTTTGGTTTTACTCTGTTTTACCTTGTTTGATTTTATTATATCTGATGGCATGGGAAGCTATTTCAAAGATGGCAAGATATATTATGGTAATCATTTTGGATCCTACTATTATCCTGTCTTGAAATCCTGTATTGTGTTCATTGCTTTGTTTTTATTGGTTTTATTCTGTTCTGTTTTGTTTGATTTTACTATGTCTGATGGTACAGACAGTTATTTTGAAGACAACAAGAGACATTATGGTAGTGATTTTTTATTTCCTTTTATCTTGTTTTGAAATCATCTATCACTTACATTCTTTTGATTGGCTTCATTCTGTCTTAATTTGCTTGGTTTTATTCTCTTTAAAATAAAAAAATTAGGTTGGGGATCTAGCTCAGTGGCCTAAGCGCCTGCCTGACAAGCACAAATTTATGAGTTCAACCCCTGGTGCCACAAAAAAAAAATTATAACAAAGTTAAAATTTTTCAATATATTTACAGGTAAGAATCTAATGAATTCATGTCTTTTTTCAAACTTTGCATTACTACATGCCTGAGGTCTGTAGCTATTTCCTTCCCTGTGGGAAGTTGATGCTCATAGGTCACACATCTGAACCCTATGTGCGCCCCCGTCCACTTCCCTTCCTGTCCCTTCCTTCACTCCTTTGGTGTCATTTCTACTCACACATGATCTCTTTCCATGTTTCCTATTATTTGGTTTTTTTATCTTAATGTATTTGTAATTTAGATTTTTAACATAAGAGAAACCTTCTAATACTTAAGATTGTGTGACTGGTTTAGTTTGTTCAATATTATGGTCTCAGTATGCATTAATTTTCCTATAAATGACTCAATTTTATCCATTTTTATGGAAGAGTAGTACCCCATTTTGTATCAATTCTCTATTTTCTTGATCCCTTCATCTGTTGGGTAATAATAATGCACTTCTGAGATACACAGAATTGAACATAACTTGAAATCAAGAATGATGATTTTCTCTACTCTTTCCTCAGAATTCCTTTGGTTAATCTTGGGATCTTCAGGTTCTATATCAATTTAAGATACTTGTTTCTAGTTCTGTGAGGAATGCTGTTGATGATTGGATTATAGTTGCGTTCAATCTGTATATTAGTACCATCAGGACAGACATTTAGCCATCTTTGCCTCTGAATATCCAGGAAGAGGAGATATATTCCCATTTTCTGATCTCCTCTTTAATCTCTTTTTCTTCTGAGCTCTATGTTTTCATTATAAAATTTTTTTCACTTCTTCTTCTAGATTAATTCCTATGTGCTTAATTTTTGAAGGCACTGTAGTTGTTACTATTTTCTTAATTTTTTTATCAGTAGTTTCATGACCAGTGCACAAGACCACTGTTGATTTTTGTGTTGACTTTGTATCCTGCTACCTTGCTGAAATTGCTTACTACATCTAGAAGTCTTTCTGGTGACATTTTGGGTCTGCATTTAAAGTTTAGGTCATCTGAGATAAAATGGTTTATCTCCTCTTTTGCTATAGGTGTCACATATATCTGTATATATAGTACATATATATATATGCATATATAGTGTATATATACATATACATGTAGTGCATGCATAGTCCAGTTAATGTAAATAATTACTCCAATTAATTTTAATAATTACAAATATATATATATATAGTGTTGCCTGATAGCACAGGCTGAAATTTTGTATACTATATTGAATAAGAGTGGTGATAGTAGATGTATTTCTCTTTTTCCTGATTTTTGACCAAAAGGTTTCAACTTTTTTCAATTTGGTATGTTGGCAGTAATAGGTGTGGTATAAATGATTTTATAAGATTGAGTTGAGGATCTTCTATTCTCACATTTTCAGGGGTTTTTTTTGTGATCAGCAGTTGCAATTTACAAACAACTGTTGGAGCTTCTCAAAGGCTATTTATGTGTCTATTGAGATGCTCATGTGATTTTTGTCATTGCTTCTGTTTCTGTGATGCTTTACATTTATTGATCTGCAAATGCTGCACCATCATTGCATTCATGAATGAAGCCTTGTCAGTCATGACAAGTGCTTTTTTTTTGATGGTTTGTATCCTGTTTGACAGTGAGTTGTTGATGTTTGTTGCATGTATGTTCGTTAATGAGATTCATCTGTAGTTTGCCTTTTTAGTTGGATCTTTGTTCATCTGTGAAATCAAGGTAATGCTAGCTTTCAGGAATGGGTTTAACAATACACTATTTTTCTCATTTCATTAAAATGAATGAAGAGTAACTGCATGAGATCTTCCCTAATGTTCTTTAGTAAACAGTGGTAAATTCATCACTTCTTGAGGCTGTCTCAGTGGACAGGTTTTTATTACTACTTCAATACCTTTGTCTGTCATTGGGTTATTCAGAGATATTGTATCTTCTTGGATCAATTATAGTATTTTGTACATATCCCATAATTTATCCATTTTCTGTGAATTCTCTTGCTTTTTGGAATAGAGGTATTTTAAATAATTGCTAATAATCTTCTCAATTTCCATAGTGATCATCTTAATTTTACTGTACCTATGATTATTGAGATTGGTTATAGATCATCTATTCCTTCTTTTGAAGACCCATCTCTATGATTCACAGATTCTTTGATCAAACTTCATAGTCTTAAAATTTTCAAAGGCTTTTGCATTTTTCATTACATTTCTTGATGTTACTAAGACATTGTCCACACATAAGTAAACCATACAAGTTCATTATTTTGTTTGGGCAGAGGTAAAAGAATGAAACACTATGATCTAGAATACATAATTGTAATAACAAATGTTGAAGTGTTACTCTTACACATTAAAATTACTTCAAGAGACCTCAGTATTAATCATTTTTTCCAATGAAGATCCACTTGTGGACATACTGAGACAAAAAGTTACCTACATTTTCTAGAGCAGAACTTCCCACTCACTCTTCCCAGGGTCCCTGTCACCTCCTTGCTCCTCAAGCTGTAGATCAAAGTGTTGAGCACTGGAATGAAGATGGTGTAAAAACAGCCACAACTTTGTCCTCAGCTGGAGATTGGAGAGTCTTTGGCCAGAGATAAATGTAAGCAAATGGTGCATAATAGAAAGTCACCATGTGAGGTGGGTGCTGCAGGTGGAATAGGTCTTCTTCCTGCCTTCCTTTGAGCTCATGCGATAGACAGCAAAGAGAACTTTCCCATAGGAAAACATAATGACAATGAAAGGAAAGAGGAGAAAGATGATGGTGCTGAGGAACACAATGTACTAATAGATGCTGGTGTCCCCACAAGCCAGAGACAGCATGGCTGGGACATCACAGAAGAAATGATTGATGGCCCTGGACCTGCAGTAAGGGATATGAAGGGCATATACTGTGTGGGCACAGGAGTTGACAGCACCCATCACCCAAGATCCCAGGATCATCAGCACACACACTCTTCTGTTCATGCGAATGGGGTAGTGCAGAGGAAAGCAAACAGCTACATAATGGTCACAGGCGATAGACATTAAAATCAGTCCTTCACAACCTGCTAAAGCCACAAAGAAGAAAGCCTGGAATCCACATCTGATGAAAGAGATGGACTTGTTTCCTGATAGAAAACTTGAAGCCATCTTGGGGACAGTGGTGTAGATGTACATGAGGTCCATGAGAGAGAGCTGACTGAGCAGCACGTACATGGGTGTGTGGAGGTGGGCATCCAGGAGGATGAGCAGGACCATGGCCAGGTTGCCCGCCAGGGCCATTAGGAAGAGGGGGATATGAGAATGAAGAGGACAAGGGCCGGGGTTCTAGAGCAGTGACCTAAGCATCTGCGTGGCAAGCACAAGGTCGTGAGTTCAATCCCTGGTGTCACAAAAAAAAGAAAGAAAGAAGGAAAGAAAGAAAGAAAGAAAGAAAGAAAGAAAGAAAGAAAGAAAGAAAAAAAAAAAGGACAAGGCTAACCCTTGATGTGGGGAACAGGCCCAGTAGGATGAAGTCAATAGAAATCTGAGTGCAATTTTCCATAGTGGGTTCCTGTTATGAAGCACTAAAGAGAAATACAACAGAGAATAGGTACAGATCATTATCAAGGTTGACAAATTCTCTAGTGTAATTAGTTCTTCATTTTTTCATTGATTATATAGTTTTGAATTGATGAACCTATTTTTAATGAATACAAGTCATTTTTTTTCCCAAGGCTCTACTATTTCACAAAACCAATATTTATGATTTAGAAGCTTTGTAAGAAACATGAAAATTCACAGAAAAATTGTATATTATTATAACTTCAAAAGGTATGAATGTTTTATAGCAATTTATCGGCTTACATGACATCAAATTCTGGCTTATGTTGTAAATACATGCTTGAAAATACTTGTAAAAGGACATTCTTTTAGCCAAGTCTATATCATGAGTAGTTTTATACACTTACATATGATTTTATTACTATTTATTTTTTCAGACTTAGCTCTAATATTTCACCACATAAGCACGCATTTGAAGAAACATATCCTTTTTTGCAGTCTTTGCCCTAAAACATCGCAGTCCACCTTGCTTGAGGTCAGGTATCACTGTAAGTCTCTTTTGTCAGAAGTCTAGGTGCCACACACCTATCATCTAAAGTCATAGTACTTTACACTTCAGTTTCCAGTGCTAACCATCCTTCTTCCTGTTTCAACCCCTTCCTCCACGATCCATTGGGTACTACACACAGTGAAAGATACTCGGTACAGTGATAAATTGGAAAATGGAAGTCAAACCTACAATATGATAGCGCTGCACAGTCAGGAGGAAAGCATTCACTAAGGAAACAAATAAAACAGAAAGTATTTCTTCACACAGATATAAAGAGTAGTACTGTCACAGTGGAAAATATTACAGTGATCACTCCAAAAGTGGAATACAATTTGAATGTGATCCTCTAACTCCACCTTTGGATATGTACTAGAGTGATTCTTAGTCATTCGCCTCTGAGCATAATTCACATTGTTCACAAGGAAGACCCAGTTTAATTGGTCATCCACAAATGCATCCATAAAGAAGGCTTATTGCATACACAATGGAGTACTCAGTTTTTCAAAGGGGATAGATATTGACACATACTACAAGATTGATAAACATTGGTAACATTTCCTCAAGTGAAAGAAGCCAGCCACAAAATGACACATGTTGTGTAAATTCACGTCATGAACTACCCTCTACAGTCAAAATCAAAGAAATTGATTGTGAAATGGGGGTGTTCCGAGACTGGGTGAATGGAGAAGAGAGGTATTATTTAGTGATTACACACTTTTATTTCAGTAAGATAGAAATGTTCTGGAGATGTATGGTGGTTTAAAAATGCATAATGGAAAGAATGTACTTCATTCTATAAAAATCTGTTCATAGAAATGATTACAACCATCAATTTTCCTATTTGAACCCTAATATGGTAACAAAACCTCCTTAAATATACTACATTATTCTAAATGTGGATTCCCAATATATTTTGATATAAGTAAAGCAGTATCCACTGCCATGTTGAAAAAATTTGTATTCCATTATTATTTAATCTGTGAAAATTAGGGAAAAAAGTGAGAATATATTACTTATGAATTTGATTAGAAACAATATGAGAGTAGACAAATGCAATCATGTTTCGTTTGTGTAAGAAATTTTATTTTCAGCAGGAGAAAGTCTGATATTATATATTACTAATGCAATGAGCACTACAGCAAGTTTTATCACTTGTGTAAATAGTTCTGTAAATGACATGCTGTCCGTGAGAAGTCACTTACACTGACTTACAGACTTGGAAAAGGAACACGGGACAGAACAACCGATGCAATGTCAGATCTGATATTTAGCACCTTATTTCATGAGCATCAATCAGCATCTCTTTGATTATCCGTGGACCAATGTACAAGCATTGCAATACTGCATCATAGCGTGCTGTGCACATAATACTCTAACACTGTTCCTCACACAGGAGCCGACTCAGAGATCAGGTGTTTACTTCCATACTGCAAAGAACATTTTCTTGTTTTTTCTTTTCCTTTTTTTTTTTTTTTTTTTTTGTGGCACCAGGGATTGAACTCATGACCTTGTGCTTGCCAGGCAGGCACTTAGACCGCTGAGCTAGATCCCCAGCCCTTGAGTTTTTGAGACAGGGTCTCACTATGCTGCTCAGGCTGGCCTTGAGCTCACTTTGTAGCCCAGGCTGGTCTCGAACTCACAAAGATCCGCCTGTCTCAGCTTTCCAACTGCTAGGATTACAGGTGTGAGCCACCACGCCCGACTTGCAAAGAACATTTTCACACAGAAACAAGTATATGTACATGGGAACCCCATTTTACACATTCCCACTCACTTTGATTCCTCATTCACCCCTCCAGTTGAGGAACGTGGATGTCAGCAGTGCCAGCGTTCACACAGGAGGACAGAGTACATGGGACAACACTGAGAACGGAGTCAGGCAGCTCAGAAGCAGAGGAGAGAGGGAGGCAGGGACATTACTGACTGTCCTCACACGCTGTTGCCAGGAGTGTGACAGGGTTTATCCAGGATGAGACTGGGTTTCACCCTGAAAGTATTCCCTTCAGGGAGATGCATACCGTGACATTCTATAGAGGACAAAACTGAGATGCAAAGATTGTACGTGAACTGTCCTAGCACACAGCCTACGACAGTGTGTGCATGCATACACAAATGTATACAAAGTACACATGTAAGTATAATTTCTCACACACATACTATTCCTGAAGTACTTGCTAATACACACTAGCATGTGTATTTATACAAATAAATACAAATATATCAAAACGCTTTTTAAAAGTCTTGTATTTTCTAATATCTGTAAATACTGATTCTGAAATAAAGTGAGTCCACACTGTAATAATCAGACATAGAAATGAATTTGAGAAGAAAAATTCTTTTCAGTATAAATATTCTGAGTTCATAGATGATTGAGAATGTATGTGAAAATCATCCTGGAACTGAAATAAAATTATTTTTGTGTTTATAATTTACTTTAGTATCTTGTTGTATATCATTCATCAACAGGTAAATTATTTCATTTGATCCTGAAACAAATATCTTAGTATAAAAATATT
The DNA here is from genome assembly GCA_004365215.1 of Cuniculus paca. Lineage (NCBI taxonomy): Eukaryota > Metazoa > Chordata > Mammalia > Rodentia > Cuniculidae > Cuniculus > Cuniculus paca. The sequence goes on from RJWT010001576.1 coordinate 18,467, forward strand.
GTTTAGACAAAAGCAAATGAAAATTTGTGTCCTATTCCCAACGATAAAACGTCTCTACTAGGAGAATTTGATTGCAGAGAAAGAATTTCATAATCTTCAGTGTAAATTCTCCAGAGCCTGACATGTTAAAAAACAAGAATCGTATGTAACTCTTTAAAGTCAAAGTTCATCAGTTCATTTCAGAGACCATTTTTCTAATTAAAGTGAAGATGATATAGTGATGAAGACCTTTTCTGTGTTAATAAATACATAGGCTTTTCCAATAGAGTTTCCTCATCACAGCAGAAATTCCTGAACCACCTATATCTGAGCCATTCCTGATCATAGACAAAGCAGGTGGAAGTCCTGGGAACCAAGTGGAACTCCCCAGAGTCTGCACTGTGCAGTTTACACCGCAGCACAGGCTGCCACAGTCTGCTGCATTTTGATCAGGGGATTCTCAAAGACAGATCTCTACAGTAATGCTGCTTTTATTGCATTTGTTCTGATCATTTATCGAAGGGGAAGAAGACTGTGAATTTACAAAGAGGCCTCTTTAATTTCACTTTGGAGGGAGTTTTCTAAGAAACTCCAGATTCTACTTTAAAAGTCTCTAAATGTAATAAACTGTCAAATATGTAAATTTGTATTAAAGAAATAACTAGTTCTCAAGTTCATGACATGATCTAACATCGTTTCAGAAATCTGAAGCACTTTCCTCTTCTCCTGATAACTGAAATATCCTGCTGCTCCTAAAAAACTCATAGTCTGACACACCCAACTTAGGTAAGTATAAGCACACTAACTTTGAGAATAGAGATGACCTCTATTCACTGGAATTCAGAATATTGCAAAGTGAGTTCTGCAGAATCTCAACCTACAGAGACGATCAATGAGGAGAGTTCTCACAGTGTCTACATGAACTCTGTTGGGTCCCCTGCCCTGCGAGCATTTCCATAGTACATTCACTGAGGAAGATTCTAAGACTGAATAGGGGCTAGATTATTTCCTGCACATAAGAATAAAATATCTCATTTTATACAGATATAAAATTTATTTTCACTGTTTCCAATAGTATAAAGAACCATTTTAGTAGATGAACAAATCTAAAGTACCCATTAATAATTTTGTGTGTTTGAGTATCTCTCTGAAGTTCCACAATGATGCGTTAGCATTAATACACAAACTGGTAAGTAGATGGAAAGACATTTTATGAACATAAAAACTCAATACATAAGTAAGACTCTTGAATTTTTTTTAGAGAGAAATTGTTCTTTTTCTTCTACACTGTTTTGCATTGCATAACAAGATAAAGTTCAGGGATAAACCTTGATCCAATTCTAGCCATTATCATTTAGGAAAGATAAACACTGGTCGGCAAGCTTGCTGAGTGTGCAGAGAAGCAAACGAGGATGACTGCAGGCTGCCTCTGAGAAAACACACAGTGCACGTTCAGGGCCTGACTTGGCCTAAGTCAACACTGAACAGCAGCTGCAGATCTAGAATCCCCATCACTGACAACACCATCTCCATCTACAGAATTACCATCCCAGGAACCAAGATGCTTGCTTTCCTCTCTGATTTTACAATGGTATAGAATTAAAATTGTTTCTGTAAATTACGCCTATTTACTTCTTAATGAAGCTTTTCCAGGTCAGTAAAATGGATATTATTATTGTTACTCTTAATATCATTTTGCTGAACCTCTGAGTTGTGCACAGAAAATTTGAAAATACAAGTTGCAAAAATTAGGCAATAATGCACAGATCGAATTTAAATACAGACTCCTTCAAAGCTACTATTCATATATTTACATGCATCCTAGCCAAAGTGTTCTTTAAACGTTAAAAATTATGTAAAGGCTTACAAAACATAAGGGTAATATGAACCAGGCTGAGTTTTCTTTTACCATAAGTCCTGTATTACACATTTTCACAGGTAAATAACGCTTATAATTTCTGCAGATTTGACTATAATACAATGGAATTGGGGAAAATAAAGGAGGAAGCTGAAGATAGGGGTAATATTACTAAGGTCCAGAAAACCACACGGAACTTACAGAAAAATCTAACAAGCAAGAAAAAACAAAATCCAAGAAGAAAAGAAATGCCCTACTATCCTCACTATGAATTTGGACCCTCATTGCAAAGTTTCTTCTGCAAATTTCTCCTGAGCCCATGGAGAGCCTGTGCAGCAGAACCGTCCCTCACTGCTTCTACTGACACCACCTGCCGCCCCTGCAAGAACACGCTCAGGATTGGCTCTAAAATCAGTTCCTGTTGTCTGCACCCCACAGCCCCAGATGTCTGTTGCACAGTGGAATGCAAAGTACAACAATTTATCCTCAAGTTCAACTTCTAATCTGTTCCTGAAACTGAGTTCTTTCAAGCACATGCCAGAATTTATACTCCCATGCAACAAATAAAAGAGAATTAGTACCTCTTCCTACCTTTCTGCATTGAAAAATGAGCTGCCTTTAATACCTGTTATTCTGGTATGCTTTCAAATTGTTGACCAAAATCCTCCATTCATACAACTTACATCAGAGAGGTTTAATTTGCCTTTGCTTTCATCTGAAGGCTGCTGGCTTCAAGGCAGGAGCCTCATAGCAGTAGAGCAGGAGAAGCAAAGATGCTCAATGCACGGTGGGCAGGAGCCTGGGTGGGTCACAAAGAGTGTGAGCAGGAGACACAGCCTCAAACACACACAGCCCTGCCCACCTGCAGCCTGACCCTAGCTCCTGAGAGCATGTTTAGCTCTGAACACCGTGGATTCATCTGCTGAGCAGTACATCACCCTCAACATCCAGTCACTTCTAGCAGAGTCTATGATGAAGTCTTACTCAAAGTTAAACTGAATAGACACAGCTGTGCTGCTTATTCTGTGTCTGTTGAAATGCTCATGTGGTTTTTATCCTTACTTTTTTTATATGATGCATTACATTTATTGATTTGCAAGTGTTGAACTATCACTGCATTCATGGAAAGAAGCCTGCTCAGTCATGGTATATGGTTTATAAAGGACTTGTATTCTGTTTGCCAGTGAGCTGTCGAGGGTCTTTGCATCTATGTTCCTTAATGACATTCATGGGTAGTTTTCCTTTTTCACTGGGTCTTTGTCCATCTGAGGAATAAACATAGTACTGGCTTCCAGGATTGAATTTGGCAGTGTTCCTGTTTTAAGCAGTTTCATTACGAGATTGAAGAGTATTTGCATGAGATTTTTCCTGAAGTTCTTGAGTAATCAATGGTGATCTCTTAATGACCTGGATTTTCTTAACAAGTTGGTTTTTATTATGTCTCAATATCTTTGCCTGTTATTGTGTTATTCAGACATAATGTATCTATTTGTTCACTTTTTTATTTTAAAGAGAAAAAGTAATAATAACAAAACAAAGTTTCAAAGCAGGCTAGTAGAAGAATAACAATAATTAATATATTACATATTTCTGTATTCATAATAGTTTTTCAGAGTACAATATAGGCATGAAATATTGTCCAAACAATATTAGCACAAACTTTTTGTTATTTAGACATATCTCAAAAGCTCTCCATTTCTTCTGGCTTCTTCAGTTTGTTAAGTAACAGATATTTTAAATAATTACTAATAGTATTCTCAGTTTCCATGGTGTTCATCTGAACTCTGCCATTCTCATATTGCACTTATATGTTTTCTTTCACTTTATTTTTTGAGAATGGGTATTGTCAATTCATTTTTTAGAAGACCCAACTTTTTGATTCACAGTCTTTGTATTGTATTTTCTGCCTCAGTTTCATTAATTTTTCCTTTGTTCCTGAAGATTACATTCTTTGTATTAGATATAGATTTTGATTGTTCTTGTTTTCTAGAATCTACAGTTTCATTATTAAGTTATTTATTTGGACTTCCTTTGCTTTTTCTGATGAGGACAATCACAGCTATAAATTCCCCTTGTTCTGCTTTTCCTTTTCTACCACAAAATCTGGTACGTTGTACTGAAATTATTGCTTAATTTTAGGAATTAATTCTTCTTTGATTCATCATTTTTCAGAAAACATTGTTTAATCTCCATGTGTTTACATACATTCTTTTTTGATTTCTAACTTGTTTGCACTGTGATCTAATAATATTCATGAGATCTATTTCAATTATTTGTATTTACTTACAGAGTCTTTACAGTTTAGTATTTGTCTATTTGGAGAAGCTCCCTGTGCTGTTGAGCAAAATGTATATTCTATTATTTTTGATTTATCTAAAATTATTGAACCATCTAATGCATCTATTTGTATGCTTTTGTTCAAAAGTTCAGATCAACTCTGTTAATTGTGTTGTTTGTCTAGTTAATCTGTTGTGACAGTGACATATTGAGGCTCTCCCACCATAATCATATTGATGGTCATGTGATCTCTTTTGTCCTGTAGTGTGTTTTATGAAGATGGGTGTCCCAGTGTTGGATGCATATGGATTTATATTGTTATGGTTTTCTGTTCAGCTGTTTCCTTAACCAATAAAAGTGGCCTTATTTCTTTCTTTGATAATTTTTGGTTTGAAATCAATTTACATAGCTATTTCTGCTTCTTTGGGGCTACGTTTGAATAGAAAATGTTTTGGTATCCGTTAAATTTTGTCAATGAATTTATTTTTGAATTAGATATGTTTCTTGTATCCATCATACTACTAGGTTTTGTTTCTTAGTCCATTCTGTAATTTTCCTCTTTAATTGGGAAATTGAGAGCATTCACACATCAAATTATGGATGAAATGTATTGATTTGTCCCTGTCATTGTATTTGAATCCCAATGCTGATTCTTTGTTTTTCCCTTTGGTTTAACTGGTCAACCTATCTGGTGTACCATGGTTTTTGAACATGTTTTATGGCTGAAATTCTACATGCTGGTAATATTGCAATTACTATTTGAAATTGCAATGCACTGAAAAAACCAACACATGCTTTGATGTGGAAATAGTTTAAATGCAGACCAGATAATCAGTAAACAAAATCTGGTGACATAAAAAGAAAATCTGTAATTCATGAGAGGCCAAAGAAAATGAGTCTCTGAGGTGATAATAAAATAGAGAAGATTACAATTGCTCTGAATATCTCATTTAATTACTGTGAAATCTGGGATAAATATCAGAGCAGAAGAAGTTAAATTTCAAGATGGGAACTCACCAATGAATTCTTATACATATTCCTAATAATCCTAACAAAGGACAAAAAATTTTTCCAGTCATAATTTTTGAGTATCTGGAGTGTCATGTACTGAAGATGTGAGTGATTAATACCTGAGGCCATGAAGGGTTGATACTGAGGACTCCATCAGGGAACTCCACTCCTGTTAGCACAGAAGTGCCAGAAAGTCTCAGGGGAGCACTGCATGCAGGAAACCATAAATGTTATGTTGCACCAAATGAGAATTGCATTCCACATCTAGGGAAGTGATACACTTACCATAATTTTAGTTAAATAACTCCAGGTACAATTTCAATCTAGGCGTATTTTCTTATTCTGTATTTTAAATGAAGGATATGAAACATCATGTTTAGATATATGCAAAAGTAGCAAATTCTTACATTCAGCAGCTTCTATAGTTGCTGTTTCTGTGTGTGCAATATGAGCAACTAAAATTTTCTCTTTCCAAAATTTAACCTGCTGCCTTACTTACTTTTCTCTCATTATTGAGACAAAATACCTGCTGCCCAAAGTGAAGCAAGGAAAGGTTTATTTCTTACAATTTTGGAAGTTGCAGTCCATACTCAGCTGGCCCCAACGCAGGGTGGCACGGTCGAGAGACCGCCATTGGTGGCAGCCCAGAAGCAACAAGAGTCAAAAGCAAAAGAGGAGGGGAAAACACACCTTCTTCCCTTCCTTATATTGTATGCCAGCTCTGCCCCTGGGCGTGTGCAGCACTCACACCGCCAATCCCAGTGCTAAACAACAAACCAGTCAGAAACTCTAGATTCAGCTGCCTCCATGACTGCGTGAGGCTTGAGGGCCACCAAGACACAAATCATAACACATGCCACACTTTATTAAGTAAAAATTCAATTTTGCATTAGATTTCTAAATTTAAGTATCCTACCTAACTACAAAGTTGTATAATTTGACAAATCTCTATTTCCACCCATTAAGGAATCCTAGGAACCACAATGCTGCACATCTTTTGATGTAATTCACTTCATTTCATATCCAAAATATATAAGCAGTATCATTCAGTTTTTTTCTTTCT
>RJWT010001576.1:24754-47020 GCA_004365215.1 Cuniculus paca
TGTGTGATTAGGGTCATATGCCACCAAGCCTGGCAGCAGTTTTACTTTTCATCTTAAAGTGAATCAGTTTTAAAAAACCAGAAAACCATAAAGAGGTTTGAAGCTTTGTGTTAACATAACCAATTCTAGATTCTGCCAGTGAGAGAAAAATGAGAATTGGCATTGGGATTCTTTCCAGGAAGCCCCAGTGCAAACATGTCTGAAAGATGTGGATCACTGGAGATGACACACCAAGAGAAAGGCTTCCCTCTGTCTTGCTGAGAGCCTTTCTGCCCAGCAGGGACCATATTCCACCAGGACAGGTCCACTTGAGCCATAAAACTCTCCATGACCAGACCATTGTCACCCTGTCTTAACTTTTATCTCATTGCTGGAACAAAATACCCAATACCCAAAGTTAAAGCAAGAAAGGTACATTTATTTAGCTTACAGTTTCTGGAGGTTTCAGTACTGGCTCCAAGGCAGGCTCCAAGGCATGGTGTGGCAGAGGGGCAAAAGTTCAACCCAGCAGAAGACAGCAAAAAACAACAAAAGCAAAAAGTTGGGCAGCAAGCCTCTTTTCTTCCCTTATACTGTATGCAAGCTAGCTGCCCTGAAGTGAGTGTAACACTCACACCATCTCTGAGTCCTCTTCTTGCACAGGCTCAGGATGTTTACAAAGTGAGGACCCTGAATCTTGCTGAGTCACTTAGTTAAACTTCTCAGCCTAACATAATGAACAACATCCTAGAGCAGAAAGGCATGTCCTCTACATGCTAGGATTTAGAACTGCTGAGTTTCTTAATGAAGCTTCCAGACTTCTCAAGTTGGCAAAATGTATCAACCATTACACCCTCCCCTGCTCTCTTATATTTATTGCTCAATGTCTGTCAAATTTTGGATGCAATCGATTTTTTTTCCCCAATTGGGAAATTGAGATCGTGTCATTTCACATGTTTCTACCTCACACGTTGACTTCCCCAACCATTATACCTGAACAAAACATTTTAAGCATAACTATCTACCTCATAATGACCCACAAAAATAGATGTAAGAGGGTTTATGTGACTCCTGTGTCAATAAAACAGTTCTGTAACACCATCACTACCACTGTAGAATCTGAATTCTTATGAATTGGCTCCCAGAGAAAGCACAGCAGAAATCAGGACAAGTCTTCCTCATGGGTGCAATTGAAGCTCCAGTGAATTCCATGCACTAGGCTCCTTACCCTGAGAGGGTGCAATTTTATTGTTATGGAAAATACAATCTCAAACCAAATGGAAAATTCTTTGCACCAAGGAATTAGAGGGCAACTCTTTATTAGGCGAATGGGTTGGTGGGAACAAGTCCAAATCGCTAGCCCAGAGTCAGCTCTGAGTTCAGTTTAAACAGTTTTTGGAGCATGAAGTACAAAGCAGGTGGCAGGGTATTACAGGATTGGTCACATAACTTGTCAGTAAGGTCATTCTACAGAATTGCTTACTATAACATAGGAACACTCTGGCAAAGAGGAGGCGGTTTGTGTGGAGAAAACAGAGTCAAGGGTGTTCTTAACTGGGTCAGTCTGTTCTGGGAATGAAGTTCTTGAAGCAAACAACACAACCAAGTTAATTCAGTGCATCATCTTGGATAAGCAACTGAGCGCAGATAGTCAAGGCTAGCTATGTGACAGACGGCATGAGCATACTCACAGGCCAGTAACCGATCTCTAGCTTTGATATAAAATATCTATGTGTGCTATTCTCTAAGTGTGCCGTTACATTATAATTGTGCCCCTGCGTTAGTAGCAGTGAAAGTCATCCAGGTAAACACCCCCACTTCTCTGAGGCCCTCATCTCTTGGTCCTGGGGCTTCCTCACACCCATTGAGAGGATAACCCTGCCTTTCAATGACTCATCCTCACATGTGCATTAGAAATTACAGAGGTAGCATCCCTCAGACCAGATCCTTCTCCTTCCTGGTGATTCTCCAAGGCTTTAAAGCAAGTGAAGGACTCAATTTCCGGTTTCACTTGAAATGAACTTATTTCTCAGTTTTCAGTTAAGAGCTCCAGTTGAGAAGAACTCTAGTTGACAGATGCATCATTTGATAGAAATAACGTTTGAAATGGAGAATTTAGTCTTGGAGCCAGGCAGTGAGTGGTGTTAGAAACTGAGAATAATGGGTCTTTAAAATTTTAAAAGCAAGAATAAAAGTATTTTACAACTGACCATTTGCAACAAAAGCAAACATGAATGATTATCTTAAAACTATTACACAGTCTCTAAATTTGGAGTGGAACTGGAGCATTTCTGTGCTTCATCGTGTGCTAAGTGCTTAGTGAGCACTTGGAAAATAGTGGTCAGCAGAAACTCTAATTTTTCTTTTATTTTTCAACAAATTTGAGCATCACACAAATGAGACCATGTCTCATTTAAAAAAAAACACACTGCCTTTTCCATATAATTATGGTATTAGCATATAATTCCTTGTAATCAGAAATTCCACCTCATGAGAATTGAAACAATTCCCAATCTCCTGCCACTGTGTAACCCTGGGTTTGAATTTGTCAGCACCCAAGCAAACCCTAAGTGCCCATCGTCCTGTTCCTGTCATCTGTTCACGAGCAGATCTGGCCTAGGACACCACTGTCCCCCACAGGGACACACCAGTCACCACTGCTGCATACTGTGGATAAGCAAGGCTGTTCCCAGTCACTTTTTACAACTTTTTCTTTTCATCTGCTGTCAGAAAATGACAAGTTTGTTAGAAATGCTCTTTTTTTTTGCCCAAAATGACCTTTTAATCAGAGTAAAAAGTGAGAATTGGCACTCTCCAAAAATCATTACGGAACTCGAGGTAGAACTTCTAGGTATGTAGCATCCGTAGGATTCAATGAGGTAAATCCTGGTCTGTCTCACAGAAAATACAAACTTATCCCATTTCTTCTTAGGATCAAAAGAACTTCTGTATATGTAGGGAAATCTCTTTATAGTCTTTATTGTTCTAACTTACCATAAGTGTTGTGAAAAAAAGATCAAATTTGCATTGTCTTCAAAATATTCCTTCAGAATACAATATTATAAAATAGTAAAATATTTGTAAGCTGCATAGTATGTCTTGTGTAAATTAATATGAAATATATATATTTTTTGTTTACTTAAATCTGACCACTACAGGTATTCTTTCAATTTGGATTAGCATATTCAACTTATGATAAAAAAGTTGTTTAATCAATATTTTAATTCAACATAAGATCACAATATAGATATTAAATATTTTTAAAGATATGATTAGAGTAAAAGACAAATTTTCACTAATCCTCATTGAAATCCTCTCCCTTGATTCAAACACACTTATTCCAACAATCCTGCCCATCCTGAAGTAGATCTGGAAGTCCTCTGCTTGATTGTCTTTTAGAGCAAGGACAAAAAATACAGAGAGTTCCACTTGCTGGTAAAAGCAAAAGAAAACACATGACAGTGAGTTTTCATTCACTTTCTCAAGTAGATCTGGCATCATGCAAACTCTGGCACTTCTCCAAAAAAATATAGGAAAGATGAACATTTTGAATCAGTTCTGGACATCAAGTTGGCCAAAACAACCCAACTAATGAGAGTAAAGAGCCCCAGAACTTCTTCAGAAAATGACACTAAGGATGGGACAAGTGTTTGAAGGAGGGGAGCATTGAGAGTGGGGTTGATGACAATGTGTTATTGCTGGAAGATGTATATTTTCAAAATTTAACCATTCAGGAAAGTTTTTTCTTCACACCCAATAATGTTAAAGTCTCCAAAGTTTTTATGATTTTTCCATTTCATTTTTCTGGGTTAATGAAGCATTGTCCACAAATCAATAAAAGATATGAGTTCATTATTTTGGTGGGCCAGAGGCAAAATGATTAAACATTATAACCTAGAATATATGATTGCAGTGACAGATTTTAAAGATTTATTTCTTACAGATTAACTTTAGTTCCAGAAACATCATTAAATAAATTTCTAGAAGTTCCCTTTGTAAATATACTGAGGCAGAAATTTATCTACAGCTTAAATAGAAGATTCTGTGAGTCACTCTTCCCAGGGCCCCCATCACCTCCTTGTTTCTCAGGCTGTAGATCACAGGGTTGAGCATTGGGGTGAGGATGGTGTAGAAGACAGCCAGGATCTTGTCCTCTGCTGGAGATCGGAGGGACTTTGGGCGGAGATAAGTGTAAGCAAAAGGTGCAATGTAGAAAGTCACCACAGTGAGGTGGGTGCTGCAGGTGGAATAGGCCTTCTTCCTGCCCTCCCGGGAACGCATGTAGTAGACAGCAAGGAAAACTTTCCCATAGGAAAATACAATTATAGTGGAAGGGAACAGGAGAAAGAAAGTGGTACTCAGAAAAACTGCATACTCATGGAATCTGGTTATCCTACAGGCCAGAGTCAGCATGGCTGGGACATCACAAAAGAAATGATTGATGGCCCTGGACCTGCAGTAAGGGATCCGGAGGATGTATACTGTGTGAGCACAGGCATTGATTGCCCCTGTTACCCAAGATCCCAGGATCATCAGCACACACACTCTTCTGTTCATGAGGATGGGGTAGTGCAAAGGAAAGCAAATAGCTACATAACGGTCATAGGCCATCGACATCAAGATCAGTCCTTCTGAACCTGCTATAGTAAGGAAGAAGAAACTCTGGAACCCACACCCGATGAAGGAGATGGACTTGTTTCCAAATAGAAAACCAGAAGCCATCTTGGGGACAGTGGTGCAGATGTACATGAGGTCCATGAGGGAGAGCTGACTGAGCAGGAAGTACATGGGTGTGTGGAGGTGGGGGTCCAGGAGGATGAGCAGGACCATGGACAGGTTGCCAGCCAGGGCCATTAGGAAGATGGGGACGATGAGAATGAAGAGAGCAAGGCCAACCTTTGATGGGGGAAACAGGCCCAGTAGGATGAAGTCAGTAGAGGTCTGAGTGTAATTTTCCATGTTATAGTCATACGGAATATCCTGAAGTTAGACACAACATTGAGTAAGTGTAGATTATTACCAACTTTGAGAAATTTCCTGTTGTAATTAGACTGCATTTTGTTCATCAGTTGTACAGTTTTGGAAAGAACAACTAATTTTGAAAAGGTAAATGTCATTTTTAAGACTCTTATTAAAAACCATTAATGATATAAATGTTTTGTAAAAAAGTCTGAAAATTCACAAAAATTGATTTTATTATAACTTTAATTGATGTGAATATTTTACTGCAGAGTATTGACTAAAATGATCTCAAATTCTTATTTATGTTCAAAATATATTCTTAAAATATCTATAAACACTCATTTTATCCCTATGTCATTTATAATGTTTTAAGACACTCATGTATGATGTTATTCTTCAGTATTCATCTTTTCAGATTTATTTCTAGTATTTCACAGGGTAAGCACTCATTTTGAGGAAATACATACCCTTTTTGACACTCTTTGCCTCAAAACCCCCTGTCCAATTTGCTTTGGTTGAGGTATTGTTATTGTCAGGTCTCTGAACTAGACCCCCACCCAACAAGGAGAGAAAAACCTCCCCAAACAGATGTTATTCACAACTGGGTGGGGCATGGTGTTCTACAGGAAGCTGGCAGCTGCCCCCACACAGCTCAACCTGCAGAGAGATGGTTCTGTGAAAAACCACAAGAGACATGCTGTGCCACCAGCACCCCCTGTACCCAACCCTGTTAATCACCTAGGCTTAGACCCCTTACTCAGCGGCCCAAAATGTTGCACCCTCCTCAGCAATACCTCCCTCCCCCACCTAAACTCCCTTATAAAAACATGTCCTCACCCCATGCTCAGTGCCAATGGTCTTTTTGCCCTTGGTACAACCACACCAAGTTGTCAATAAAGTCCTCAAATGTTGCTTCAACTTTGCCTGCCTCAGTGGTCTCAGTTCATCTCAGTTTAGCCTAATGATTATGAATCTCTTTTGTTCAGAAGTCTCGGTGTATTCTTGCCGCCCACACCTCCTACGTAAGTCATCATCCTTCACACTGTAATCCCAGTGCGGACCAGCATTCTTCCTGGTTCAGCTCCTTCCTCCACATGCAGATGGATAGCAGACACACTGAAAGATGCTCAGTGTTTGTCCTCAATTAGGAAACGAAAGTCAAAACTGCAGTGAGACTGTGTTTACCTCCTACTATTTTGTTTCAAATTCTGTATAGTCATTTTTATTCCTTTTTGTTTTTAAAAATAAAAACAAACAAAAACTACAAAGAGAGAGCATTGCACATTCAGCAGGAAAGTGCTCACTAAAGAGGCAGATGAAAGTATATCTTGACAAAGATATAGGGGACTTTGACATGTTTGTAAATTTTTGTGAGAAATATAAATATTACAACCACAGTAAAAATTACAGAGTCTCTTCTAGATTGGAAGAGAATAAGAATTTGATTTGGTAACTCCATGTGGGAATGCGTATTAGAGCTATTTTCAAAGCCATTTAGTGCAAGCATGGTTCAAAATATCCAGTAGGCAGAAATAAGAGTTCATTCACAGATGAATCCACAGACAAAATGTGGTATGCAAACAAAATGGAGTACACAGTTTTTCAAAGGAGCAAATGACGACAGATGATACAAGGTGCAAAAATAATGATATCCTTGTCTCAAGTTAAAGAAGCCAGCCACAAAATGGTACATGTCGTGTAAATTCACATCATGAAGTACCCTCTACAGTCAAAATCAAAGCAATTGATATGAAATGGGGCTCTTCAGGGGCCAGGTGAATGGACAGGCTAGGTGTTACTTAATGACTATACCCTTTTAGCTTAGTAAGATGGAAACTTTCTGGAGCTTTATGGTGGTAAAAAGTACACGATGGTATGAATGTACTTAGTTCTACAGAAATATGTGCATAGAAATGATTAAAAGAGTAAATTTTTCCTAAGTATCTGAACCCTGATACAATAACAAAGACCCTTAAATATACTACATTATTCTAGATGTGTATTAGCAATGTATTTTTAATAAAAGTAAAGTAGTATCTTGTGCCATGTTGGAAAAATTTATATTCCATTATTATTTAATCTGTGAAAATTTGCAAAAAAATGATGAGAACATTATTTTTATGGATTTGATTGGAATCAATATGACAGTAGACAGATGTTAGCATGTTTCATTTATATAAGAAATTTAATTTTCACAAGAAGAGTCTGATATTGTAGATTACTAATGCAATGAACACTATAGCAATTTCTATTGCTTGTTGCATGAATATTTCTATCAATGACACTGTTCATGAGAAGTCACACCCTCTTATTGATGGAAAAGGGACCTGGGACAGAAAAGCAAATGCCACATCAAATCACTACTTAGCACCTTATGTCACAAACCTCAATAATTATCACTTAGATTATTTGTGGTCTAGTGGATAAGAATTAAAATACAGCAAGATAGCAGCATGTTGTGTGTCTAGGCATCACACACACACACACACACACACACACACACACACACATCTATCTATCTATCCATGAGTTCCACTTTACAAATTCCCACTTACTTTGATTCCTCATGCGCCCCTCCAGTAGAGGAAAGTGGACGTCAGTGGTGCCAGCGTTCACACTGGAGGACGGAGTGCACAGGAGGATGCAAGGACAGAGTCAGGCAGCTCAGGAGCAGCAGACTGTGGCTCAGGACTCAGTCCTACCTGAGGGGAGAGAGGGAGGCATAGACCTTACTGGCTGTCCTCACACGCTGTCACCAGGAGTGTGACAGGGTTTATCCAGGATGAGAGTGGGTTTAACCCTAAAAGTATTCCATTCAGGGAGATGCATACCATGACATTCTATAGAGGACAAAACCGAGATGAAAAGATTGTAACTGCCCTATCACACAGCCTATGAAGGAAAATACATACACAAATATACATATATGTGAATATAATTGCTCACATACTTGTGCTACTTCTGACGTATTTATGTTAATAAGACAACCTTGTGTATTTACACAAATAAATACAAATATGTTTATCCATGTCTTAAAAGTATGGTTATTTTCCTTATATCTTTAAATAGTGATTCGGAAATAAGACGAGTCTACACTGTAATAACTAAATACTGAAATGAATGAAAGAAGACAAATTCTTTTAAATATAAATTTTCTTCATATTCTTTGAAATATAATTCTTCAAAATATAATTTTAATATGATTGATATAGTGTGTGAAAATCATACTGCAGCTGTAATAAAATTATTTTTGCATTTGGTAGCTACTTTGAAATCTCGTGTATCATTTATCAACTGGTTTTACAGGTGGTCAAATTGAACATGAAACAAATATAAATATCTTCATTAAAATATTGTTTTGACAAAGCAAATTGAAATTTATCTCGTGTTTCCAGTGATTAAAAAGCCTCTGCTAGGAGAATGATTGCAGAGAAACAACCTTATAGTCTACGGTGTAAATCAGGTACACGTTCGCCATCGTGTGTAAAATTCTCCCTTTGCTGCCATGTATGAAAATGAATTCTATGTTACCATTTGAAGTCAGTGTGCATCAGCTCGTTGCAGAGACCATTTTCCTGTTACTATTTAGTGTACAAAATGAGACAGTGAGAAACGCCTTTTTATAATTCTTGAATTAACACGATACGTAGACTTTTCCAATATAGCAGCAATCCTTGAACCGCCAGCATCAGAGCCATCCTTGGTCACAAAGAGACCAAGAGAAAGAGCTGGGAACCAAGGAGCGGCGCCCCCCAGAGTCGGCACCGTGCAGTTTCCACTGCAGCACAGACCCCCACGCCCTGCTCCTTTTGATCAGAGGATTCTCAAACACAGATCTCTACAAGAATGTTGCAATTGTTGCACGTGTTCTGATCATTTACAGAGGTGAAATAGACTCTGAATTCACAAAAAGGCCTCTTCAATTTCTCTTCGCGGGCAATTTTCTAAGAAACCCCAGATTCTCCTTTTAAAAGCCTCTAAATGCAATAAACTGTCAAAGTTATAAAACAAATTAAATAAATGCATAGTTCTAAAGCCCATGAGATGATCTAAGTGATTTTTCAGAAATCTGAATCACTTTTCTCTTCTCCAGGTACCTGAAATAAACTACTCCTCCTAATCAACCCATAAACTGACCTGTCTGAGTGAGGTAGGTCTAAGCACACTAACACTGACAGTTAATTCAGTTTAACGGTGTGCCTCTCACGTCCCTGATTCTGCACAGTCACCATACCTTCTCTCACAAATCCACTCGTGCCTGAATCTGCCTGTCTATACTTCCAGAGGTGCCCTGCACTCTCCTCAGTTCACTGCATCAGCACACTGCAAAATGAGTTCTGTAGGATCTCAGCTGACGGAGCCAGTGAGTGAGGCAAGTTCTCAAGCGTTTGCATGAGCACCCTTAGGTCCCCTTCTCTGCGAGCATTTCCACAGCGTATTCACTGAGGAGGACCAAAAGGCTGCATAGAAAAACCTCTAGATTAATTTTCACACTAATCAATAAATGATCTCATTTTGTTTATTTTTTTTTGTGGCACTGGGGATTGAACTCATGACCTCGTGCTTGCCAGGCAGGTGCTTAGGCCACTGAGCTAGATCCCTGAATCTTGTCTTTTTGAGACAGGGTCTCACTATGCCATTGAGGATGGCCTTGAGCTCACTTTGTAGCCCAGGCTGGTCTCGAACTCACAACAATCCTCCTGTCTCAGCTTCTCGAGTGCTGGGATTACAGGCATAAACCACCACGCCCAGCTAATGATCTCATTTTATAATGACATATTATTTATTTTCAATATTTCCAATAGTATAAAGAACCATTTTAGTGGGTGAACATGTCTAAAGCACCCAGTAATAATTTCGTGTGTTTGTGTGAGTGTCTCTAAATGATACATCTCTCTGAAGTTCCACAATGATGCATTAGCATAAATAGATAAGCAGGTAAGTATATGTAAAGACATTTCATGAATACATAAAAACTCAATACATAAGAAGGTCTTTTGATTTTTTAAAAAATGAACAGTTTCTTTTTCTACATTGTACTGAACTGCATCACTAGGTTAAGTTAAATCTTGATCTAATTCTAGCCATTAACTTTTAAGTAGGGTAAATTCCAGTTGTTAATGTTGCTGAGTGTGCAGAGAAGCAAACGTGGATGACTGCAGGGTGCCTCTGAGAAAATACACAGTGCACGTTCAAGGCCTGATTTGACCTAAGACAGCATTGAACAGCAGCTGCAGGTCTAGAATCCCCAACACTAACAACGCCATCTCCATCTACAGAATTACCATCACAGGAACCAAGATACTTGCTTTTCACTTGCTTTTAGGATTGACTCCAAAATCAGTTCATACTATCTGCATCTCATAGCCTCAGACGTCTGTTGCACAGTGAAATGCAAAGTATAGCAACTCATCCTTGAATTCATCTTCCAATTTGTTTCTAAATCTAAATTCTTTCACACACATGCCAGAATTCCTACTCCCATATAGTAAATAAAAAATAAAATTAGAATGAGTACCTCTTATTACCTCCCCACATTGAAAAATTAACTGCCATTATTACCTCCTTTTCTGGTCTTCTTTCAAGTTGTGGAACAAAACATTCCATACACAGAATTTAGATCACAGAGATTTAATTTGGCTTTGCATTCCTTTGAGAGCTGCTGGCTTTGAGGCAGGAACCACAAAGCAGCAGGGCTTAGAGAAGCAAAGCTGCTCAGTGCACAGTGGGCAGAAGTCTGAGTGTGTTGGAAAGAGTGTGAGCAGGACACACAGCCTCAGAGACACACAGCCCCTTCAGACTTCCAACCTGACCCTAGCTGCTGACAGCACTTTCAGCTCTGGACCACTGTGGATTCATCCGCTAAGCAGTGCATCGCTCTTATGGTACAATCACCTCTCACAGGGACTTTTGAAGTCTCGCTCAGTGTTAAGCTTAACAGTGACAACTGCCCTCAGTCATTAATGGACAATGTAATTTTTTCTAATAAACCTTTTTTAGTATCATCCTAACAATGCATCTATTACCTTCTCATTTCCCCACTTGGCATTTTAGAGACCTCCAAGCAGACTGAGCAGCACCACGGTTCTGGTCCTTCTGTAGCTGTGGACTGAGTCTAAGAATGGGCTGTGGCGCTGGGGAATATCCACTGAGACCCAGACAGGAGAGGGCCAGTCACTGAGGACATGGCCTGGCCTGAGGCCAAGGGGAGGGCCGAGTCCTGACGGGCACTGAGATGCTCTCCAGGCTACCAAGGCCAACACTGTGGGAAGAGTAGACGGGCTCCCTCGGAGCATCCCGCGCCTTCCTGACTCTGTGATGCCAGGACTTGTTTCATTTTGATATTTTAGTGTAATAACTACATAATTAAGATTTAGTCACATATATGATTTTATTTCCCATTTTGATTTTATTGAAGTACATGAAGATGAAGTAAGTTTTACTAAAAACACATAGCTACAAATTATTTGTCTATCACCTACAAGGTATTATATAACTTGAAATTATGGCCTTTCTTTCAGACATGCTCATTAAATTATGACATTGCAGCAAAACTGAGTCTGGGAAAGGAACAAAACCTGAGTAAGTCAGGAGGTGGTGAATAGATTTATCTCACACCAGCGGTCTAGGCTGGAATAACTTCTAAGAATGCCAGGCCACATTTCTTGTCGGTTAGCGGTTTTATACCATGCATAGGCAGCGGGTACAGATGCGAGACAGAGCAGGCTTGGCAGTTCTTCTGAGTAGCGAGTGCATCAGTTACAAGGCTTGACTGATGGTCATGCAGCTTGGTGTAATCAGACGTCCTGCAGCTTTGGTTATGCTGTCATGGTTACAGGGGTCGACAAAGTGATTACAAAGCAATGAAGCAGTTGCATACCTAGGCAGTTTCAAAAGAACATTTTTTTAAAAGATTGAATTTTCCTGGTGTAGTTTTTTCCTTTTCAATGAAATACTTTCCTCTTCAAGTTGATAGTGAGTATAATTTTCTTATGAATTTTTAAGGAATTATTCATATGATACTCAAAAATAAATTTTTTGTATGGAATACTTTAAATGTTCACACATTTCTCATAGTTTCTAGATAATAAATACTTATGTCTTGTTTTCAGGAATGAATAACACTGTTTCATTTTTTGTAAGGATTTCATATTACTTCAATTTTTAATATTCCTGGCAGAACCAATGCCCTAGGGTCAAAATTCACAGGCTATGATTAGACTTATCTTTAAAAGTCTGAAACTCTTGTTTATTATAATCAGCAAATCGCCCTGAACCTTAAAGCAGGGCCCTGTCAGGCACTCCAGGCCCTGAGGGCTCTGAACTCTCAGGACTGAGGAGGTTAGAAAGCTTGCTGGATGTGGAAGGAGGGATTTGAGGAGGATTCCACAACCTGGAGCTTTCCAGGGGACACATCCTGCTCCCCTGGGACAGGTCTGCAGTCTGGAACTTGAGGAGGAGAGGGGGCTGAGTGTGATGCCCAGATACTGAGGTCTGTCCAGGGAAGCGGTCTCCAGGGAACTCAGGACCTTGTGTGGGAGACACAGGGCAAGGCAATAAGGACACAGGAGGACCAGGGCATCCCCACAAGCCCCACCTGACCCCGCAGACCCAGGGGAGGCACTGTCATCTTGAGAGTGCTGCGCAGGGGGGAGGACAGAGACCTCACCTTCCACACTGTGACCGCGTGGTGAGCACAGAGAGACAGGGGTTTGCTCAAAGTGGCAGACATCAGGAGTCAAAACTTAAGTAAAATGCAGCTGTTGTTCTCACTTATCTCTGATTTTCTTTGCTCAGCTCACAGAAATTATTCTTTACATCATGCTGCTCACTTATTTGGAAAAGGAATCCCATTCCATGTCCCCAAGAGCAAGACACAGGTGACAATTATTTGTTTGCTGGTTTGGCACATGCCTTTAAGGTTAGACACTCAGGAGCCTGTGACAGAACTGCTTGTGTCATGGATTTCAAGACCAGTCTGGGTAGAACAGCTACAGTTTTTCTCAAAAAACTCTGTAAAAGATCTGTGAAATAATAAAAGTAAACTATTTCCAGTCATGTTAAATAGAATATAGGTGGGTCTCTGCTCTTCATAAGTGGGAATAGGTATGTTATGCTCATTGACAAATCTTTGACAAACACTATTGATTCTTACCTATAATACTCACTTGTGGAATACCAAATACTGTCAGTTGATGCCTAATTGACCTCTGTGAGCACAAAGGAGCAACCTGCAGGGGTGATAGCATGTTGCAGGTTCCGGGGAAGAGCCAACACAGCAGAGATTCAGTTGTTTACCTGGGAATACACTTTAGATAAGGAAACAGATAAATCTTTTGCTACTCTAATTACTTTCTCCCTTGTCTCAGTGAATAAAAGAGCGAGCCGTACACTCAGGACTCTCTACCCACTAGAGGGAAGAATCTTACGACCCCTGCGTTTTAAATCAGCTCTGCTTCTTTTTGTATTTTACCCTTGTTCACTGCCTGGTAAGGTAACAAATTAGCAGGAGTGGTTCCCTACTGGTGGTATCCAAACAGGGACCAGACCAGAGTAGGCTGTTTTCCTACAGGTGTTGCCCAGAGACCTGTTCAGGGAAAGTCTGCCTGATTGAAAGGTGTGGGGAGTAAGCAACAGGGAGTTCAACAGCAGAGATGAGTCAAATCAGCGAGCAAAAGAAAGCAAAGTCAGGGCAAACAGAAAGCTTTCTCAGCCAGGGTAGTGGGGCAAAACTCTGAAATAAAATAGTGATGAGAATTCAGAATTAAATGAAAGTGTGTATGTCAGCAACCAGAGCAATGGGGTAGAATTCGTTGATTGATAATTAACATAAACAAAGTCTAACTGCTTCAAAACTAGTGTCTTGGTTGTGGTAAAATGGGGCATATTTGTCAGCAGTGCACTCAAGCCCAGACAGGAAGGGTTGTCATTGTCCCTCTCCTGGAGGGGAAAGCATCAGGCCTCTCCCCTAGTTTTGTAAATGAAATGATTGGGCTAAGCAATGTCGTTCTAAACATCACAAAGCTGGTGACAGAAAACAGTATGAGACCTGGGGCCCAGAACAAAAAGACAAAGGAGGGCATATCCTAGTAGAGTTCTGCCTGCCCAACTCTCCGTGGCTTTCTGAAAGACAGTTGAATACCTTATCAACAGAATCCCAGGAAACACAGGTTTAGACCTTCCCACCGCTGAACATGTGACCTGGATCTGAACAGGGAAAATCCCCAAGGGAATCTTGGGACCTCTGTGCTTAGGTGCCACGACTTTAGACTTAGGAAAAAGCAGCTGAACCTGCAGGGTGTTAAAGTACTCCCTGGAGACATTGATTCAGACTGCTTGGGGGAAGTCAGATGTGTTTCAGTTGCATGATGTCTGGGGTTTGTGAACCAAGAGTTTGTGTTGCCCAACTGATTGTTCTTCCTGTCACCAAAGCTCGAGCCACTGTTTATAACAGCACTCATGGAAGGGGAGATGTAGCAGCACCTCCTATGGGGAGAGGCCCTGCACTTAGAATATCACAGGCCAGTCACCCATGTGTATTGTTGAGATCAAGGGAAAATTCTTTAAGGGATCGATGGATACTGGTGCAGATATTTACAGGAGAAAATCAGCAGGGCAATTGGAAATCGCCCAGGGTAGCAGACTTCAGAGCTGATTCTCCTCCATCGCTGATTGTTAGTCAGGTCTTGAAACTACGTGTACCATTCATTTCGATGTTTAAACTGGAGTGGACTCAGCAAGGGAGACAAAGAAATATTCTTTTAGTAAGAACCAGCTGTTCCGAGCTTTCTCCTGCCAAGCACGTAACCAACACCCCCTCCTCTCCTCTGCCTAGATGAAGAGACCAAATGTGCAGACGCCAGCACCAGAAAGAGGGTGTGGTGCTCTGTATCCTTTCCACAGGAAGTGGGCTGATGAGCTTCAAGGGGCCCTGAGTGATGATGAAGATGTGGAGATCAGCACTTTCTTTGTGCTTCCCTGCTCTCTGTTGCTTACTGTAAAATAGCCTCACTGCACATGAGAGATCTTGATGTGAGGTAAGTGGGACCCTCCATGTCCTTGGAGTCTGCCTTGAATAAATTCTTGTTTCTTTTTAGTAAAATAAGTGGATGGCCACGACATAGTCAGCAGCAATCAGCCAAAAATGAGCTAATGAATCTCAGTGGCCAGTAACAGAGGGAGGAAGGTGTAAGCATTTGAGACTAAGAGAATTAAACTGTTATTTTTGGTCTCATGGGGAATAGAGATCAAATCATCTGACACTGTTCATGTCCCACACTGCATAGAGAATGCAGTGATCACGTACTAGAAATATCTGCACATAAAAGTTCAGATGTTGGACCAGTGGGGTTCTCAGTTTCCAATGAAAATTGCTAGTGGATAATAGGAGAATCCAAATTTGACTGAGTCACTTGCTAGAAAAAATATGTGAAAGGAAGGATAAAATGCTGGAGGCAGGTAGAGAGTGACTTCAGAAATGGAGAATGAAGAGTCTTTAAAATGGTAAAACAGTCCACAGTGGGAAAATTTGAGGAGGATTGCAGTAATGGCAAGAAAAGAATGCATGGATTATGTTAACTTCTGATTACTCTCTGTCCTCAGCAATGTACTTGGTTCTTACTAAGTACTTAGTAAGTACTTACACAGTCCCAGCAGAAACTGTCTGTTTTTTGTTTTCCTCCAAATTCAAGAGTCCTAAGAATAAGGTAATGTATATTTTCAACAAGAAGAAATTTCTGGATTTTTCTGGTGTTAGCATAAAATTCTTGTGATCAGAAATTTGTACTTTACAAGTCCTACTCTTTTGCCTTTGTATAGCACTAGATTCTGTTTAGTCAACAACCAAGCAAACACTAAATGCATTGTTACGTTCATGTCATCTGAACAATAGTAGATCTGCTGGTCTGGGAACATCACTGTCCCCAACAGGGCTCCACCAGTCACTAGCAACATCATAGTTTAGAGAAACAGTGTTTTTCTTCATGACATTTTACCTTCTTTCTATCTCTTCACATATCGTGACAATTTTGATGTAGGAGAACAAAACCCTCAACCTATTAGATGTTCCCTACGAGTTTGTGCTCTCTAAAATCAAAGAATGAATTTTAGGAGCAATGGAGTTTATGAGCAGAATGTATTTATTGAGAGAAAGAAAGCTTCAGTCAGAGAGAGAAGGGGTCCCCAGGTGATTGCCAAAGACTCTGGCTTTCTAGAGACTTTTATAGAGTAAAACCACGAGGTGAGATGGGTCCAAGATGGAAAAACCTGGGAACTTGCAAGGCAGATGGGCATCAGGTGTGACAGAACTGCGGCCAACCAGTAAGGTTAACTGTCCAGGTAAAATTGGCCAAATCAGGGACAAATAGGGAAGTGAGTCGCATAGCAAGCAGGCATTCTTATGGAACAGTGACTCTTCCTGTAGGGGGATGGGATGGTGGCTCCTGGCTTCATCAAGATGATTGGTACCTATTTAGAATATCAATACTTGGGCTGTGGTTGCATTGCTTTTGCTTTTGTCTTGAGATCTGGCCAACAGATGAGGTGTCTGTCTCCTCCAAGGTCATAAGGCATCTGGTCTTCTGTGTTGCTTCCTTGAGGGCCTGGCCCTGTCTGACTGCCTGTAATACTTCTATCTAATTGAGCTGCCTGTAACAATTTTACTACAGATAATTACTTGTGACACAAATGTACTTTCACACAAAGCAAAAAGCAAAAAGTACATTGGCATTATCAGACACCATCACTGCACTGCAGGCAGATCTGGGTAATATGTGTTTTTATCACATAAACCAGGGGCTGTGCCCTTTTAACACAAATTTGCCCTACATCCTTCTGATGCAAATCGCCCAGTAATCTCCACTGTAAGCTACTCTGAGTACTGGGGATAAAGACAATAATTTTGCTCCATGCTTTAAGGTTATGCTACAATATAAAATGCATAATTTAAGTAGAACTTTTAGCAACTGTGTAGTATGATTTACAGGGAAATGTTTACAAAATGATTTCTTTTTGCTTTTAGGTCAAACCATTAAAAATATGTAGTGTAATTTTTGTGCTAATTTACCAAACTTCAAAATAAAAAAAAGATTTCTAGAATCAACATGTTATATAAGGGATGACCTCAATTTACAATGAATATTCACATTTGAAAAATACAATTACAAAAAAAGCACGCTGCCATTAAACCCCCCAAAACCGTTTCCCTCACTTTAGACACACTTTTCTTGTCCTTCTGGACATGGAGCCCTGCTATTGAATGTGTTAGGCTTTCTGAAGTTGTCATGTTCTGCTCAATATTTCTGAATTCTTAGCACATGTAACAGCCTTTGTATCCTAGAAAGAAAGAAAAGGAGAGGAGGCAAGAGACAAGAAGGCAGGAAGACCAGCAAAGGAGACTCACTACAACAGGTAAAACTAAGTAACACAACGTGCAGTCAGGGGTCTCCTAGACTTTCTTCCACGCCTGCTGGTCTGACCCAGACACCTACGGCTCCTGGAAAGCATCTAGCTCCACAGAGCTACTCCTGGGTCCACCCCACCCCACTGTGACCTCACCAGCTAGGCTCCACGCAGCACAGTCTCTGGCTGTGCTCACATTGTCCTTCCGGCCCCCAGAACTTCTGACATCCGCACCCGGAGTCCCTTCACTGCTGCTGCCCTGAGAGTCAGGGGGAGGTAGGAGGAGCCTCGGGGACAGGAGCTGAGACCAAGGTGGGAAAAAGGAATGAGTGGTTTGGGAGCAGCAAGGGAAGAGGAAGATGGTGTCTGCTTGCTGAAGTCCCCTGCTCTGTGCCTTCATGTAGGGCAACAGTAGCAGAGGGAACCAGGCTTGCCCTGAGAAGGGACCAGAAGGGGTTCCTTCTGTGTGGACAGTTGCTGGGGAATCCACAGGACACTGGGTGTCACAGGGGAAGGAGTTTGAGTGGGCTTAGAATTGGTGAGAAGCATGAGCTCAGGGAGGAGGAGCAGTTGTCCTGGAAAAATACATAAATAAAACCACTTTCCTGGACATGCCTCCGTCTTATCCTCTTCCCACAGGGTTTTTCACTCCTTCCCTAGTACCCAAAGCTAATTTTGTGTCAAGGTGTTGGGGGCTGCAAATTCACAATGGCTAATTTTGCATACTTCCCTAACAGATAAATGCAGGCTTGGGATTGTGGTATCAGCCTTTTGAGATTTCCCATTAACTCTTGGGATGGGTCATCCTCTCCCACTCACTAAGACTACACTAAGACTACTAAGATGGAAAAGGTACTCCAAAGCAAAATCCTTCTTAGCCTAAGATCATCTCCGCCCTCATTTGTCATCCCAGAATCATCCCTCTCTTGTTGAGTTGTGGACCTCTTCATCTTCCACCAACCTTGAATCTTCCACTAGCCCTCCTATCATTGCACACACCCGTTACATTGTACACACCCAATAAACAGTGGCTGGGTTGGAGTATTTGTGTCTTTGCCCCTCATCATGCATTACTAAATTTTCTCTGTTTCTTATTTTGTCCTTTCACAGTAACCCTCATGCAGGCAGTTGGGGATCTTGGCCAGGTCCCTGATTTCAAGGGATATTTTACAGTGAATCTTCAACTATATACAAAATTTTGGACATGACTGGGTTGACCTCCTTTGCCACCAGACAAAAGAGTTTAGGATGTTCCTAGGGTGGTGGATGAATCCACTTGTCCCACAGACCATGGGCTACAGAGTTACAGACAGAAGAGACAGACCGACTTTCTCACAGCAGTTTTGCTTGAATGTATTCTGATTGTTGCACAAATCAATTAAAGCATCACCAAATAGACTGAAGCTTTAAGGGACTCCAGCAAACGCATTCAGCTCATTTGTTGACAACAATTTATCCCAGTTAAAATCTTTTGGTATTTTTAAATGTCAGGCAGGGTTTTCAACATCTTCCCCACATGAGCATCTTACAGTTAGTTTACTGAGTTCTGGTGCTACCACAGGGGCCCCCAGAGCAGACGTCGTGTTCCCCAGGGCAAGCACTTAGCTCTGCCCTGAGACAGATGTCCTGAGTCAGACTCACATTCCAGTGGCACACACCAGTTACCGCAGCTCTGACTCCTACATTCAACACAGGAGCTTCATGGGGTTGCGTCTTGGTCTTCAGGAGGAAGGAGGAAGTGGGGTCACAGTGCTGTGTGATGCTGCACAGTACTCTCACAACCTGTCCACTTCCCGCATGCAAGATATTTTAACATCAGACACCTGGTCTATGTCAGTGAAAGGTGGACAATGAATGTTTTCCAAACACATTTTCCCACTTCTCAAAATGAGCATTAACACTGAACACAGTTCACAGGATAGGTAATGAATTAAGGAAGCAAATAAAGATAAAACAAGAAGCTAAATCCAGTCCCAAAGTAATGGAAGATACGTAATGTCAACATTTGCATTTTGTTATGCCAAATAAATTAATGATTTTATGTTATTGGTATTATGATTCTATTTAACTTGTTGTTGAATCATGTGCTGAGTTAACCTCTTTGTGCTTGAACAGTCAATTAACATGTCTTGAGGACGCTGTGGAAGCCAAGTGCTCATCCGAGTCACCCTTCGATCTCAGTCTGCCTGTGTTCACTTGAGCAGACCAGAAGGACAGCACAGTGGGTCGGCTGGTGACACCGGAGGCTCTGCAGGGGACACTCAGGTCCCCACCGTCTCCTCCTCCAGCCTTTATTCCAGTGTCTCCTGTTGTGTTTCCAAAATACAGCAGCGCTCTCTCCTCTGTGCTTCCTGACAGTGTCTTCTCCAGACTCTTCTACGGTACTTCTCAAGTCACATGAGAGCAGGAACAATTCCCGGTAAACACTATACAATAAAGGGAGGCATTGCGAATCAAGGGACTCAGAGAATCTTTAAATGTAATTGAAATAAAAGAATTAAATGATTCATCTCCAAATATGGAGATAGGCATGATTTATAACTCACTTGCTTTGTCTTTAGAATGTGTGCAAACACATAAACTTATGAAAGATATAAAAATGAACGTTTAATCCTACTAGTTTCCATTGTAATTCAACAGGTACTTTAAATGTGTCATTTATTACTTGAAATTTGTTGCACTTTTAAAAGCATTTTCTAGCAAAAGACAAGGAAATTCTCCTGTATACCTGAGGCCCCACTTTCTCTTTCTTTTCTGAAATTTTATGTTTTAGCAAAATGTTGCATAGAAGAAAAGCCCTCAGATGTTGAGTGGCATCATTCCCCCAGTGCAGAAGATATACCTCATTATGAAGCACGACTAAAATGAAAAATCTGATACTTCAAGTTAGAGAAAATGGGAAATAACTTTATACACATTTTAGTTAAAATAACTAAACTTCAGGCATTGAATTATAACAGATAGGTTAGGATATGCATAATAATGCCTAATAAGCCAACATATAATTTTAGTTCTTAAAGTTTTCATAGTCTTATGCAAGTCATACTCTTGGTTCAATAGTTGTGCTTACTCTTGAATACCTATAGATCCCATTTACAAACAAAAAATATTTCTTAACATGATTTAGGTAAATAAGCAATTTGGTAATTTGTAAATTTTCAAAATATTTACTCAGTGGGAACACACAAATTAGAAGCAGCATAACTTAATGGTAATCATTAAGCTAATGGTAATCATTAAGGTAATCATTACTTGAGCTAAATTGAAAAGAATTTGGTAATATATGAAACATAGAATTTGTGGGCAATCCTGAGCAGATTCTAAAATCACACACCTTAAAAATATTTTACAAAAAGTGCATCAGATATGCACCAAGAGAATTTTGTGATCACACAAAGAGTTTTATAGCAACTTTAAATATCTCAGTTCCAAATTAAATGCATCACAGACGACTTTCAACAAAATAATGGAAGAACAACAAATAGTACTATTCTGAGACAGGATATATTACGAAACAACAAGGATGTGTAAGCTGTCAACATGTGAAATCCATGCAGGGAATATCGTAAATCTTACAATGCTTACAGAAGGAAAGTCAAATGCAAGAACGATCTACCATTGGATTCCACGCACACAAGGTTTTAGAACAGCTGAAGTGAAAGGCTTGGATGAAAAGCAGACCAGTGCCCATGTGCAGGGTGTGGGTTTTCACTGGCACATGAGTGGAAGAGGGACTATGAGGAGGTGGAACCGATGTCTCTGAGAATATGTGTCCCTGTGCGGAAGCCTGGTGACACTTTTGAAGATGAGTCTCACATATGATCATTCCGCTGCGTGCCAAGTGTACCCTGATTTGTTAATCCCCATAATTGCTCTCATATTGCACTTCACAACAGAAATGTATTGTGGAGAATGACATAAAACTTTGTACCAAAGATTTCTGATGCATGGAGTTTTATCAAACAACAGGTTGATAAGTTGACTTATTAGTGAAAGTAAATAAATACAAACTGTGCAGTCTCATTCATCCAAATTGTAATGGAAACAGCAACAAACAGACCATATATATATATATATATATATATATATATATATATGCCTTCAGTGTAGGAAATCTGACACAGATGCCTTAAGAAGAGCTTAATGTTGCAGCAAATAAATATTATTTCATTCAATTTTTAGGGCAGCACACTGCCTCACACACTTTCTCAGGGCTAACTTCACCTCACTGTTCCTCAAACTGTACATTATAGGGTTCACCATAGGGGGAAAAATAGTATAGAAGGCTGACACAACTTTATCGTGGTTGGCTGATCTGAAGGATGTGGGTCTCATGTAGATAAAGATGCCAGCGCCATAAAAGAGACCCACCACCGCCAAATGGGAGGAGCAGGTGGCAAAGGCCTTCTTGCGGGCCTCTGTGGAGCGCATGCCCAGGACAGCAGCGAGGATGAAGCTGTAGGAAGTCAGGATGAGGGACAAGGGAATGAGCAGCATCAACACGCAGCAGATGTACATAAAATACTCAAAGGCAGAGGTGTTACCACAGGCCAAACGCACCAGTGTGGGGGCCTCACAGAAGAAATGATCTATCTTATGTGTGCTGCAGTAGGTAAAGCTGAGGGTAGCTGCAGCCTGCATGAGTGCATCAGCTGCTCCCAGGAACCAGGACCCCAAAGCCATTCTCAGACACAATGGCCAGCTCATGAGAGTGGCATATCGCAGTGGGTGGCACACAGCCACATAGCGGTCATAGGACATGGCTGCCAAGAGGAAGCACTCTGCTCCTCCAGTTGTCTGAAAGAAGATAATCTGCAACCCACAGCCCACTGGCGAGATGGACTTCTCTCCAGTCAAGTAGGCAGCCGCCATCTTGGGCACAATGGTGGAGATGAGCATGAGGTCCATGAGGGAGAGCTGGCTCAG
>RJWT010001577.1:0-46901 GCA_004365215.1 Cuniculus paca
TGGTAAGATATTTTAAGAATAAAGTAAGTAATTGTAAGGTAAGCTACTTTTGCAACAAAGCAGAACAAATATGAAGTTATCATGAGACGAAACTGTGAATTTTCATAAAGAAGAGATTTGATCGTTATTTTACTTTATATTTGTTAAACATGATTTAAAGACTGATATAACATATGTATTTTAAATTTTCAATATTTGCAGTGTATCAGAAAGTATTTTCCACAATTTAATGGTACAGTAAATTGTTTCAATATACACTTCAATATGTGTGAGGGGATATAATAAAAATTATACTTATCAAAATTTTGCTATGGGATACCACAAATAACCTTTAGAAAACTATTGATATGAAACATTACCAAAATTGCTGAACTTCAACAAGAGATCAAACTTGTTCATAGAAGACACAAAGGAAAAAGGTAGAAGAAGTGTAAGGTAAATTGTGATAGATGATGAGAAAGCATCACTTAGAAAATCCTTGACTTAGGCTTATAATTATGTCAATGAGATTAGTATCTGGAGTAGGGGCAAAACATCATGTTTGTCACAATTTGCTTTTAAGAATTTTTTATTTTATTTTTTAGAATTGAATAAAAGAAAAGTGATCACGGTTGTGAAGATCTAATGAATATTAAGCATGACTAAGACATTACTAAGCTTTTGGGGAACTGAAGGTATGGTTCAATGTTAGATCCCTTGTGAAACATGGGAGAGGCCTTGGGTTCAGTCCCCATCAGGAGAGATATGATATGTGTGTGTGTGTGTGTGTGTGTGTGTGTGTGTGTGTGTGTGTGAAAGAGAGAGAGAGAGAGAATGGAGGTTCAAAAACTCAAATGAGCAATATCTTCCCCTACTTTGATACACTGCCTCTTCAAAAGAACATTATTTATGAGCATTTCTCAAAACCTATGCCTTCTACCTGAGACATCTAGGTATAATAGGTACACTTACATATAAAGATGGCTGAATGGCTTTGGGTCAAGTAGGACTGTGTACCAGTGTGAATTGAGTGATGAAAAATTAAAACCTGATTGTCTTCACAAATATCATTAGTGAAGCTGTGAATACTTGACCTAAAGCACCTTACAGCAATGTCTTAGTCATTTTCTTGCCACTGAAATGAAATACCTGACACCCACAATTCAAAGGGAGAGTGGTTTGTTTTTAGTTTGTTTTTATCCATGAAGATTGATTTCTAGAAATGACAGAAAGGAAGAGTCTGGGCAGAGAGATGGTGCTCACAACATGGTGGTCAGTAAGGAGCTTGGGAGGGAGATACGCCCTTCAGGGTCACATCCCCAGCAACCCCACATTTCCAACTGGACTCCACTTCCTAGCAACATTACCCCATTATTCAAAGTATAAATCACAACAAGCAAACTTGTAAAACTGTGATTTTTTTTTTCTGAAAACACCGATGAGAGAAACATCTTCTCAATCATGGTGGAATGGTGTCACTTGTTCAAGTCAATAAAAGAGGAGAACTTGAACAAGGGAAGGAACGGTGACACATGAGCACTTATCTTGTGTCAAATGCTAGGGAAAGTGTTTAATATTATTTTATTTAATTCAAAATTAAACTTAGGTGTACATATTAGGATTGTCGCTATTTTAAAAATAAGGCAATGAATCTCAAAATGGTTTATTAAAATAAACAGTGCTATTTCAATTCTATAAATGAAAACCGAGTCTCAATCTAAGACTTTTTGATAATATAATCATCATAATAATACCCTATAAGAACAATTAAAACAAAACACATCAGAACAAACTCCTTTTAAGTCAGGAGATGTACAACACTGGATGAAATTAAGATCTACCTGAATTATGATGGACAATATTCATTCATGCTCTAATCTGTGTTTCAGTGCAGTCTGCTGTTAATTCTTTACACCGAGTGTGACAACTTGTAGATTGTATAATCTAAAATATTCAGAATTTAAATCTAATATTTCAGATTTACGAAAGTAAAGGAAAGTAATTTTCTGTTTGGTTTTAAAAAATGCTCTGCATTTTTTTAGTTTCTGTGAATGAAACATAAAAAAGACTTAAGTATGAACTCTATAAAATCCCACATTTAATTGGAAGAATAGCTTGCTTATTTAATTTATATCTCTGAAAAACTACAATTGATACATAAAAACATCAGAATGTATCTACGGAATACAGGACAGTGAAATATTTTTAACTGTGAAAATGAAATATCTCGAGTTTTTTTTCCTTGTTAACAGACTTGATAACAACCATAGTACTTTATTAACTCCACAAATGTGCACAAAGTAAAACCAGTAATTAAAGTGCTTTTTCACAGAACCAACATATTTTTTTGAATTCGGGCTGTCAAAATTAACACCTATTAAACTGCAAACAATGCCTATGGGTATTGCAGCAGGATTCACAACAATGACTCAAACGTTATCATGGGATTGTATCATCCTATTTAGAAGGTTTTAGATAAAATTGAGATAGGAAGATAATTCTGGTGATACATTTTACATGTTTATCTTGTCTGAAGGGAACTATTATCACAAAACTCTTCCTCCCATTGGAGTCATGTTTTGGAGGATTTTTTAGAGTGTGACAGATAAACGTGACTGTTGACTTGATTGGCTTGTGATCTGCCCAGGAATTAGTAAGGAATACTTCTGGGTGTGCCTGGGTGAGTCCTGGTAGTGTGGCCTTGCATACTATGTCTGGTTCCTAGTCCTTTTCTTTTTGGTTTTGTTCCCCTGCTCTGTTTCCTAGTTGCCTTAAAGTGAGTAGTTTTACTTCATCATGATCATAAAGCAAAATAAACCTGTCAGCCATCGATTGAACACTGAGGAATCATGAGCCAAAAGCAACTTCCCCTTAAAGTTGTGGGTGTCAAATATTTTTGTACAGCAATGACAAAATTGATCAATGCATACAGTAAGTGCAATGTATTTGCTGAAGCAATGTGATGGTTTGTGTCCAAATGTCCACACCAAAGCCTCATGCAGTCATAGGGCTTTTTCAGAAGTGGTTGAAATTAGAGTGTGCGATGCTGGGATTAAGGGTGTGTTATCAGTTCACTGATTGCCTTGGTACCACCTTGATCCCAGCATCCTAGCTAGAATATAAAAGGGGCAGAAAGATGCTCTCAAGAGTGGCTGTTGATTTTGCTATCTTCTGCCTGCCATAAACTGTTCTCTTCTGCAAAACCACCCTGCTCTGGACCCAGCGGATTATGGGCTAAAACTTCTATAAACTGTAGAGCTAAATAAACCTTTCCTCCCTTAACTGTGGGTGTTAGATATTTTCTCTCAGCAATGAGAGAGAATTAACTAAGATAAGATACAATATTTAAAATCTTGTAATATTGTTAGATTTATAAACAAAGAAATAAAACTGAGCATTTTTTCCTTTATGAAATGTGCCATTGTATGTTAAAATCACATAAAAGAATAATCTTTATAAAATGAAGGAAATATTGTACATATTTTACTAATAATATCTGATATTTTTCCCTCCATTTGCTACTATATAGTGATTTTTGTTTTCCTCAATATTATTTTTTTTCTTTAGGTCAAATAGTCCTGATGCAACTATACTCATTATTTTAAGATTACCTAAAAATATTTGTTTGGGTCTTCATGGTAAAATGTATATAATTTGCTATTGCAGTGCAAGTTATATATCTAATTAATAAAGTGACAAATGCATTTAGAATGTAACACAATAGATACCTCTTCTCCCTTATGAATGCTCAGGCTGCATGATTATTATGGTTTATATTTAGATGTTCCCAAAACCTCATACTCTCAGAGTTGGGGCTCATGGGAGGTGTGGGAGGTGATTACATCATGGTGGGGGTGGGGGGAGTGCTATACTCCTTGGCGGATTAGTCCACTGATGAGTTTATAGCTAAATGTGCTGTTAGGAGGTGCGGTCTTGTTGGAATAGAGAGGTCACTGGGAGCATAGCTCGGAACATGGTCTAATGAAAAGAAATAATTATTTCCCTCAGACCCATGTATTACACATATCCCCTGCTTCCTCCTTTGGGTATCTTCTTCCTATCTGCTATGAGATGAGCAACTTTTCTCTGCCCAGGCCCCTCCACCCTGCTGCCTACCATGCAAGGACTGAAACTTCTCAAATGTGAGTCACAATATACCTCTTCTCCTATAAATTGTGAGTATTGAGTATTGTGTCCCAGTAATGAGAGAATGACTAAGACAATGATGTACTAAATTGGGTGAAGCTGTATATTCCCCATCAAACTATTAAATAAATAGCATTTCAAAGTGAAATCTGACATGAATGCATGAGCCAGAAGGTCACTAATAGTAAAGAGCAGTTGTTGTATTTTCAAAACTATTATTAAGATGTTTACTTATTAAATTTCATAATATGAAAAAAAACTTGCTAACATGTACCTATAATTCCAATTGAAAGTGAATAACTCCCAGTTGATCTGAGAAACTCTCCTAAGCATGTAGTTATTTTGCAAATATTTCTAGTAAAGACAAATAATTATTTCCCACGTACTTGTGTATTATGCATATTTCAAAGCTTTTCTTCACTAAAATAATAGCTCAAAAAGAAAACAAGCAATTCTTAAAATTCCATTTTTTCCAGTTTTTGTTTTTATTAGTACGTGTTTGCAGTACATAATTATTAAATTGCTCATGGGGAGTTTGTTTATGTTCATAATACATCTTGATTCATTTTTTCATCTACTTCATCTCTCTTTCGCCTCACCTTCCTCTTCTCTCTTTTCTCCCTCCTTCCTCCTTCCCTGCATCTCTTGGTCCTCTTCCTTTAACAAAATATTTAACTTCCTTTTTCGTATCATCTGTCTTTTATTAAAATTCTAATTCAAATTCTAATTCAAGATTAACTTTTAGAGTAGGCGATTTTTGTTTCAATAACACTGAATTTACATAAACAAGTCATTTATTTTGTATTATTTCCTTTACATCATTGGAAAAGCAACTATTATTTAATGATAGTTAAACAGCATATAAAATTAACAGTTAAAACTAAAGTATATGGGATATTATAAAGTATAACTAGGAACTGGATATCAACTAAGAGCACAAGGTATATATAAAAATAGGTGAAAAAATATTCTTCAAGAAGTTAACATTTTTGAGGTTCCTTTAAAAAATCGTGTTTATGTGATTTAAAACTATTAATATTTATCATTTTTGTGATAATGACTAATAATTTTTCAAAACATATATTAATCAATTTATTTAAATAAAATTGTTAAATTCATTAAGGTTAACAGGCATAAAATATAACCTGGGGATAGATAAATAATTTCCAAAGTCAAACAAAAATTGATGAAACAGTGACATTCTCTTTTTAGTTTAATAATGCACCACTGCACCTTCATATCTGCGTCTTTGCCCCCTAAAAATTTCATAAAATTCTTTACATAGAAACAGTTTTTATCAAGCTTAATTCAAGTCAGGCAGAGAATAAATTATCAGTATATCTTTTATGAATACATAGATTAATAAATTAATGCATTCCAGTATATTGCATTTGTTTAAAACTTTCTCTTATAAGGTAGTTGAGTGTAACTTTCCATTCTTTGGTTTCTTGAATTGTATTATCCTAATTTAATGTTCAATAACAATAAAACAGAAGCAAAGTCATTCTTTATTGTACTTAGTTTTATAAAATACTTAAACTCTCTGTTAAAGTTTTACCTACCTTTGGGAAAAACTAAGTGAGCTGAGTAGGCACAAAATGATTATCTGTTGATTAGTAATTCTTTTTCATGGAAAAATTTGTTGTGTTAAATATACTTCCTAATCACATTCTCAAATGCCAGGTGTTACTTCTGGTTTCAGGATAAAGATATTCTTACTGCTTAGCCCTGAGAACACTGATTAATTACACAGGAAATTTTTATATACTTAAATATATTTCAAACTTATGTATCACATTATGATTACATAATTAGGCATCTTATCAAGCTCATTTTTAGATTTATTTTAAAGTAGATATTGGAAATGAACTAAAAGATCGTCTCCCCTTAACCTTCCCTGTTTCTTTAGAAAACAATGCCTTAACAAAAGTTGATACTTTCCCAGATATATTTATCAAAACATAGATTATTCCAGACAGAAGTCAAACTTAGTGGATTTTTAAAAGGTTTTGAATATTGCTTTTCTATGTAAAACATATATTCTAGAGATTATTTTTATTTGCCTTGTTTTTGATTATACTCACCCAAGAAATATGCACATGTGGATGCTTACTTAGTGACTTTTTATTTCTATTAGAAACGTAATTCATGTTGAATAAGCTCCATACTCTTTTATTTAAAACTATATTTACCATTCTGAGCACAGTGAGGAGTGATTACAAAACTATAATTGCATTGCATTAAACCAGAGATTGACAGTCTTCAACCTTCAGTTCTTAGTGCACGTATACCTCGTGTTTCCTAAGTTAAGGTGAGAGTTTTTGATTACTCTGTCTGACACTTGCACATGCACATGTACAGACTGCAGAGGCAAAGTGTTTAGAGAGCAAATAAATCTGTGTCCTTGTCATTTGTATCGTTCCATGTGAGGGCGAAACTTTAACCTGAGAGCAAGTTGTAATGCTTTGATCCACTTTCACTGGTTTCTAAAGCATACCAATTATACATACCTTGGCAATATATATGATAGTTCATTATTAACAAAACATCACTTGCATGGACAATTTTATAAGCCATTCATCTGTCTTAAAAAATTTTTAATTAAAATGCCACATTTTATTTTAAACATGCAGTGAGAATCTTCCTAATTCAATTTTATTTTTAAAAATAATTATTAACTTTATGTTATTACTGTAAATTTACATGTACCTTAAAACTTAGTATAACACATAAGACAGCGTTGTGTGTATGTGCATTTTAATAGGTTGAGAGTTTAGAAAATATTCATTTACTAGAATACTGAAGTTTCTAAAATGTTCTTATGAGTATTCATTGTAACATTCATTTAGTCCCCTTTACTCATTAAAATATTTAATTTCTATTCATTTACCATCTAATTAACATCATATTTCATTATTTTGACATACTCAGCAAAACTATGAGATTAAGAATAGTCACTCAAAGCAGTATCCTACATAATTATCTAGGCATTAAAGTGTGTGTCTGTGTATGTTATAAATAATGTATGTTATAAAATTAAGTCAGTGTAACATTTTATGTTCTGTTTCCTTGAAAGAGTTGTCACAAGAATATAATAGTTATAAATATATACAAAAATATTTATAATAAAAATATAACTCTATTTTTCTGGGAACATGTGTAGTAGAGTAAGAAGAACCAAAAATCTCACTTCCCATCTAGGTAAGAGAAGCTTTGGTAGAATCTGTCTGATATTTAGTAATTGTGAAGTCTGCTTAAGGCTTCAGATTTCAGGGGAATGTGTGTAAGGTTTGCTACTAATTTCAGTTACTTTTAGGTCTCAGTACTACAGCAGTTATCCATTATTCATGTCCAACCCCTGACAAAGAGTCATGCAAAATTTCCTGGACGATGTGTATACACTTGGGGAGATGGTGAGGGCAGAGGGAGGAGGGCTCTGTACCCCAAATATCAGAGATCCGTGCTCTGAGTATTGCTACTCATCACACAGGTACGAAGAAAGATGTGGGTAACAAGTGTTATTGATCCTCCCCAACCCATGACTGCATGTTACACCTCATCTAGCTGAAGTAATTTTCAAGAGATTTAAAGGACAATCCACTATTTATTTATTTATTTTCCTATGCAGAAGTATAGTGAAGAGTAGGATATTAAAAGGCAACTGCATGTGTAGGGATAATTACAAATGACCATACCTTCCCATAGAAAGTTTCAAACTCAGAAAAGTCATGAAAAGACTTTAACTTCATAATTCAGGCTGAATCATGGTACACAGACAACCAAATATGTTCAAAAATACAAAAGCAATAAACAATAACAACAAAGCAACATCAAAGTCTTAGAAAAGGTAAGGGAAACTATTCTTATAGTAGCCCTATTATTACATATGAATGTCCAATTTTAAACCAACAACAGCAATAAAATCACAGGCATTCTAAGAAACAGAAATGTGTTACAAAATATTTGATATTTGATCTTCAAAGTGTCTTACAGATGCTCAAAGACCTAAGGAAGGATATGAAAAAGCCAGAAAAACAATATATGAACAAAATAGAAATGCCAATAAAAAGAAAGAAAACCTAAAAATAAGTCAAAAAGAAATTCTGGAACTGAATATTGTACTTACTTAAATAAAAAAAGGTATTAGAAGATACAAAGGCAAGCAACAGCCAGAAGAATGATCAAATTTAGAGTCATGACAATGGTAAATGAATCTAAGTACAGAAGAAAAAAGTTTGAAGAAGATTAAATAGAGTTCTAAGAGTCCTGTGAGACACCATCAAGCGTTTCAACATACACATTTTAGGAATTTCAGAAGATAAAAAGAGAGAAGTTTGATGAGACAATATTTGGAAAATTAATGGCTTAAAGATCTCCCAATTTGATGAAGTATATGAATATAAGTAAGCAATAAATTCAGTGACCTCAATAAGATGAACTCAAAGGGATTCACATATAACTCATTATAATCCAATTTTTGAAAGGAAATACATAGAATCATAAAAGAAGTGAGAAAAATATAACTTGTCATATGCAAAGGATTAGTATCAAGATTGTGAGCAGATTTCTCATTGAAGACATTGGATTCCAGAAGGCACTAAGTCAATTTATTTAAATTTGTGAACAAAAAAACCCCTGTCAACCAAGAATCTTATGCTGTCAACACTGTCTTTCAAAGTGAAGGATAAGTTAAGATATTCTTAGTTATAGAGGGATTTTAACACTAGATTTAGACTGAAAAAAAAAAAACGCTTAAGGAGTCCTTCAGGATGAAAAAAGTAGATATTAACTAAAAAGTATACAAAGAAATATATATCCCAATAATGATGCATAAATGGTCAACTATAAAAATTATCATTAGTATAGAATAAATTATGACTCAACTTTTTGCTTTTTCCATATTTTGAGATATGAACATATGTTCACAAGATATTTGTTCAGGCTCTGCAACACAAATGTATAAAAATGTCATTTTGAGACATGGTTATTTCGTACCTAATGGTAATCCAAGCCCTCAGGAGGCTTAATTAAAAGGATCAGGAATTCAAGGCCAACCTGGGCTACATAGTGAGTTCAAATCCAGCCTGGCCTATATAATGAGATCTTGCCCCTCAAGCACACTCACAAAACCAACTAACTAAAGGGATTATAAATAATTATATATATCCACAAATTATAAATAATTTGTGGCCATGGATATAGCTGAGCTGTCTAGCACCTGGTAAGTGCAAAGTCCTGAGTTCAATTCCCGGCACCAAAATAATAATAATAATAATAATAATAATAATAATTTGTGATACCAATAGTGAAAATAGCTTTGAATGAAGCTGTAAAGCACAGTGTTTGTATTTTATTGAACTTAATTTAGATAAATTAGAATTACTTTTATAACTTTATAATATTAAATGTTATCTCCATAGTAACTGCAACTAAAATAGCTAAAGTAAACATAAAAAGACATGAGGAAGAAATTTGAATATTTCATAACAGTAAAAATCCACTAAAAGCCAGGGATTTAGCTCAGCGGCATAAGTGCCTGTCTGATAAGCGCTTGAGTTAAAGGTCTCAAGGTCATGAGTTCGATCTCAGGTGCCACACACACACACACAAAAAATCCACTAAGTTCAAAGGAAGTCAATAATGCAGAAAAACGGAGAAAAATGTATACAGTGTTTAAACAAACAAACAAACAAAACAGGAGTAAAACTCTCCTCAATATTTATTTTAAGTGTAACTGGATTAACTTTTTCATTTAAAAGTCAAACAAGCAGAATAGATAAATTACACAGTTGAAATGTATCCTGTTTACAAGGGCCATAATCTAGATTCAAACACATAAATAAATTGAAAGTAAAAGAGCAGAAAAACATCTCATAGAAACAGTAACCAAAAGGGAGCACAAAGTCCACATTAATATGAGAAAAATGATTTTTAAACCAAAAATATGAAATATAGGCAGAATAATCATATTCTGAAAAAAAATAGGCACTCTGAAAAAGTATAATACACCAAGAAAATGCCACAGTATGTGATAGTGGTATAGGAATGCATGGTGCTCAGAGATAAGACTTAGTTCAGTTGCTGAGATTCCCAGAGGGGCTATCTCAACTGAGCGTGCTGGCATTAGGGAGACTCCCAGGAGAAGCCTGGAAGCTGTGAATTCTCAGACTTTTGTTGTGGTTTGTGTCTTGAGTGTCTCCCCAAAGTTTCAAGTGGTTATGGGGGCCGGCTTGAACCAGAGTCCAATGCTGGGTTTAAGGGTGTGAGTGCTACAACCAAACCAGTGCAGGTAGGCTGCATATAATATAAGGGACATAAAGAGGTTTGTCTTACCCTCTCCATGTTGTTGCTTTTGCTGTCTTCTGTCATTCTGAACTGTTGCCCCCTGCCATGTGCCACCATGCCCTTGAGCCAGCCAATTATGGACTGAAATCTCTACAAACTTGAGCTAAGTAAACCTTTCCTTCTTTAATTTTGGGTGTTGGGTATTTTGTCCCAGCAATGAGGAAAGTAACTAAAACATGTTTTATTTACAATATCAGTGTAAGTGAAAAAAGCAGAAGAAATAAAGTTTGAGCAAGGAGCTATCTCAAGGCTAAGCAGTTTTGCTTGGGGAGAGGGGAAGGATGAAGGTCAGACACAATGTGCTTCACAAATCTGAACTTCTTGTTGGTTAGGAATTCACTCTGCATGGAGCCTGTGTGCTTTTGCCTTGCAGTTTAGCCATTCACTCACTCTTCAGTCAAGTCCCTCCTAGAAAGTATAACAATTACAAACATTTCTGTACCTAATATTTGAACACCAATATAAACAATGCAAAACTGAAAGAATAAAAGAAATAGTTCTCTAATAAGAGTTATGGACTTCAATAACACACTTTCAATAATGGATAGAATAAAGTGATAGAAGATAAGTAAGAAAGTACAAGATTTTATGAAAAAAAATCTAACCTCATCCAACAGACATGCATAAAACACTCTACTAAATAACAAGATCTGGGTGTGGTGGTTCACTCCTGTAGTCCCAACACTCTGGAGGCTGAGGCAGCAAGCTCTCCATGAGTTTAAGGTTAGCCTGGGTTACATAAGTAAACTTAAGGATAGTCCAAACTACGTAATGAGACCCTGACTCAATAAATAATTAAATAAATAAATATATTCTTCTCAGATGTGCATGGACTGGTTCCAAAATAACAGAATGCTAACAAAAAAAAATAAGCCTCAATAGATTTTTAAAAGATAGATATTGCATAAATTAACTTCTCCAATTACAACAGATAAAGTTAGTCATCAATAACAGAAGAATAATTGGAAAATTCACAAATTTATAAAAATTAAACAGCATATAACCAACAAGCTGATCAAATAAAATTCATAAAAAATTTAGAAAACACTTGGAGACATATTTTTAAAAAAGCACAATTTCACAAATTTATGGGATTCAGGAAAGGGGAAGTTGAAGGGAGCAATTTATATAGTAGTTTATATTGGAAAATAAATCAACAAAGTAAATGTACTAGCTAATTAACTCTAAGTAACTAGAAAATGAAGAACAAACTAAATCCAAGCCAGAAGGAAGGAAGAAATGTAAAAATTAAAGCATAAATGAAATAGAGAATATTAATTATAAAAGAAGAAAATCAAGCTAACCAAAAATTGGCTATTTCAATGATCAACAAAATTAGTACTCTGTTAGCCAGAAAAAATAAGACTATAATTGAAAAGGCTAAGTTCAGAAATGAAAACAGAACACCATTACCATTCTGTAGAAGTAAAATTATTAATATTAATTTTTTTCCCACACCAGGGATTGAACTCATGACCTCACGCTTGCCAGGCAAGTGCTTAGGCCACTGAGCTTGATCCCCAGCCCTAAGTAAAATTATTAAAAGACACTATTTTGAACAATTGCATTTTTGACAAATTTTATAGTCTTGATGAGATGAACAAATTCTTAAAAGCATAAAATCTATCAAGATAAATTATAAAAAAACTTTAATAGACATAACTTATAGGGAGAGTGAAATTACTTAAGTTAACATCTCCCAATAAATAAAAGCTTTGGATTGTATGGTTTCATTTTTTAGTTCTACCAAATATTAAAAGCACTAACCCAATTGTCCTCAAACTCTTCTAAAAAATAATTGATGATAAGGGAACACTTTTGAATTCTTTCTATGAGGTTAAATTGTTACAACACCAAAGCCAATCAAAGTCACCACAGAAAAGGAAAACTGTAGATCAATATACTTTATATATTAAAAATTGATGCAAAAATCTGAAAGAAGTTACCAGCAAACCACATTTGGAAGTATGTTAAAAGATGACCAAATAGGACTTTTTCAGCATACAAAAATTCATTGGTGTAATGCATCACATTAACAGAAACAAGGGGGAAAAAAAAAAACAGTGACCTCAATTTAACAAAATTCCAGATCTTTTCATGTTGAAAAGCCCTAAACAAGTTACAGATATAAGAAGACTATCTCAATATAACAAAAGGAATATATAAAAAATCACATAAAATAACATATTCATTGGTGAAATATTAAAAGTTCTTGTAAAATCATCTAAAGGACAAGAATGCCCACTTTTGCCTACACTATTCAACATAATATCGTAAGTCCCAGATAAAGTAATTAGGGAAGAAAAAGAAATTAAAGTCAATTAAATTGGCAAGAGGCATCTGAAAGACATGTTTGTATACCCTCATTCATGGCAGCACTATTCATAATAGTTAAGAGGTAGAATCAACCTCTGTTCACGCAGAGGTACGGGAGACCAGATAGGAAGATTGAGGCCTCATTTGCCACCTCTGTGAGCACTAAGGAGAAAGGCTGCATGCAGGTTGCTGACACATTGCAGGATTTAGGGAAAAGGTAACACAGCTGCGATCCTGTTGTTTACCTAGATATAAAACTTCAGGTTTTCAAGATGAAAATAAATATGAGGATGTAGAGTGGTTATAGTCATACAACATTTGGAATATACAGGATTCCATTAGCTGCACATTTCGATAGTAAAAAGAGGATGAAAAAAAATGACAAAGCAGTGAGTACCAGCAATTTAACTTCTCCAGGAAAACGTGCCCAGTATCCGGAAAGCAGCAGCTTAGAGAGGAAGAGAGTGGAGGGCACGTGGGAAACCTGAAGGAACTGACAGAGGAGAAGAAAATGGGGTGAATTGCTACAGAAGGAGTAGCTCACTGCCACAGACTGAAGACTGACTCTGTGGTACCATAGAGAACAGCTGTGTAGCCATCAGCAGGGAGGCAAGGAAATGAATTTTTCTGCTCATAGAGAAATGGAGATCTGACCTGGACCAGGAGAATCTTACTCAGTTAGAGACAGCAGTGAGAACAGGTGACACTGTTTCCAGAGTGATTCCCCAGAGTCAACGGTTGGTGAGTGACAGTGGAATGGTGCCACAGGACACAGTCATGCTGAGTAGAGGTGGGCTGGTGGGGTCGTTATTTTATTTAAAGAGGCTCTAGCTTGAACTCTGGCTGCAGAAGAGTCCTATGATCGCTTCACTGCCAGGTTCCCTGAGTGGAATACGGGAAGGGCCATCTAGTCACAGCAGACTGCTGGCAGTTGGACAGCAGATTTGCAGGGAGGTCACCCAGACTCCACTCTGGAGGTAACCAAAAGCCAGTTTTCATGTTCATTACAGAGGACTAGAAGCACAAGTGGCAACTTGTTCTCACCATTAACAGACCTATATCCTGCACAGTTCTGGACACGGTCTGCCCTTGGTCTTCCAGTGTGAACCAAGACATGACCTGCCCTGAGTTCTGCTCCTTAACTTGAACCTGAGGAAACAAGCCAGGAACTCAAAACAACTGAAAAAACTTTTTAACCATTCTTCATGGGACTGTATTATTGTCTCATTTTTTATTCTTATAGTACTTTTTAAAATTTTTGACTTTTTATTTATTTATTTTTGGTTTTTACTCTTTGTTATTTTCCTCATTCCATGCATTATTCCACAAACTTTTATCCCATTATTTTACACAATTCTCTTTTAAGAGCATGTCTGTGTATCTGCGCTTTGCCTATAATTACTAATTCTTTTTTCTTTTTCTTTTTTCTTTTTCTTCAAGTATAGTGGTTAGAGGGTAAAGGAACTCTCCCCTGTTCATTTATGTTTTCTCCTACTTTTTTCCATGTCTCCTTGGCTGACTTCTTTTTCCTGTTTTGTGTGTGTGTGTGTGTGTGTGTGTGTGTGTATGCGTGTGTTTTATTCTCAATTTACTTTTCTCCTTTCTCTGCCTTTTCCACTGACTCCCTTAAACTTCATCTCTAATACATCAAGCATAGAACCTTTCTCCATCCCCATTTCTCACTATCAATGTTGTACATAGTCATCCATGTCATCCCTTTCTAAGTATATAACAAGGTAGCCTTGAAATCAATAGGATCATTTGTCCCTCTTTTACTTCTAGCTTTTCATACCACAGATCAGATGATATAGAGAGGAAAAAATGTTTTTTTTTTCTCTTTATCGTTCTGTTTCTTTTCTCTTTCACCCTTTGGCATTACCAAAACCCTTGTATCCCTGAGTTTTGTATGGTTAATTGCACAAAACTACTGTTGAACATTGTTTCTTACCAGTAGGGGAGACACAGCCAATGCAGTTGGTGCACAATAACTGTGTGTCAAGGTTTGAGTTGTTATAATGCTTACATGATAGATGCAGGTTTCTTCTCTATTCTAAAAGGAGACCCAAAACAGGCTCTGATGGCATGTAATTTCTCAGCTAGTTCTGATACAGTCCACTGCAGCAGATTAGCTCTTCATACTGCTGTAGTCAGTTCCATAGGAATAACACTGATTCAGAGAATAACTGAGTGCCAGTGAACCTGTCAGTTAAATCCACCATCACAACCAGGGAAAGAGACAGCAAGAGTTCCTAACTCAAGAACTCAGAATTGATCAGACTAAATCAATGCCTGCAACCTGGCAGAAACAGGCCCTGAGTCTGAGTTAATGCCAGTTTTACAGCAGAGTGACCATAGGAGTAATTGCTGTGTGATCACTCAGACCCTCTGTTAAAGGAGCAACTTAGAGATCACATATGCAGTGGTTCATTGGAATGTCTACGCAGCATTTCCATCAGATATTTCATTGGTTTAAATTTTTGTGTGTTATTCAATAACACACAGTTATCTTCTTTTATGGCTTCATGTGTATCTTGAGTTTTCACCCTCGTGGAACTGTGCTTTCAGTGGCTGGATTTAATATACATCTAGATTCTCTCCCTCATCTAGAAAATAGGCAAAGAGGGAATGGAAGAGTGACTGAAAGGACTAACATAGATGTGGAAAAACTGAAACTGTGGATGCTGTTATAAAGTGAAGCAATTCTTGTGACAAAACATAGAAACAGAGACAAAAATCACTTAAACGATAGAAGTACCAAATGCTAGAACTGGACATACAAAGCTAAAAATTACTCACAGGGAGGCCAAAGCCTACTAAAAAGCTCCATATAACTACATATTCTCCTCACTTCTCTAGTTCCTAAGCAGCAGTAACCCCATAAAGGGAGGAGAAAACAGAGGGGGGACTCATGTAATTTTAAAAAAGGTGAACAAACACAGTTAAAAATAGGGGAATGGGAAAACAAAGAAATAGACCTCCAAGCCTCCCTGATATCCCCCAATACAGAGCAAGGTGTCCCAAAGGGAGAAGAAAACAAATACCAGATAGAAGAAATCTACAACAAGTTCCTAGAAGGAGTGAAGATAATAGATAAGTTCAAAGAGGAAATGAACCAAAAATTTACAGCAGTGACATTCAATGTGCCCATGCTGAATTTCAAAGAAATAGGT
The DNA here is from genome assembly GCA_004365215.1 of Cuniculus paca. Lineage (NCBI taxonomy): Eukaryota > Metazoa > Chordata > Mammalia > Rodentia > Cuniculidae > Cuniculus > Cuniculus paca. The sequence goes on from RJWT010001577.1 coordinate 15,957, forward strand.
AAAAAGATGGATGAACTAACCAAGACTGTTCAAAACTTGAACAACAGATTTAATAAGGTTAAGAAATAGTCTAAAGATATCAGACAGAAATACCTAAAATAATAATATAAAATTATACATTCCAAAAATGACCAGTATGAAGGCAGGGTGTGTAATATTGAGAACAAAATAGTGAATTAAGGTAAAGAGCTCAAAGAAACCAAAAAGAAATTAAGAGACTATCTAGCAGCTACTATATGACAACAAAAAATTAATGTAATGCTAGTTGCAGTTACAGAAAAACTAGAAGACTACATAGATTGATTCACTAACATGCTTACAGAAATTATCAAAGAAAATTTCCCAAATACAAAAAAAGATTTTAAAGTACAAGTAAGTGATGCTCATAGAACACCAAACAATTATGAGAGAAATTCACCAAGGCATGTATTCATTAAAGTCACAGATATCCAGCAAAAAACCCCGAGTTCTAAAGGGAGAGAAAAACAAAAAACCACATATAAAGGTAAACCAGTTAGAATCAAAGTAGACTTCTCAGCACACACCCAGAAGAGCTTGTTAAAGTATTTCAAGGTATAAGATGAAATAACTTTGAACTCTAATTAACTTACCCAGGAAAACTATCCTTCAAAATAGAGGGACAAATAAGACATTCCATGAAAAAGACCAGCTCAGGAGATATATAAGTGCTAAACCAGCAGTAGAGAAAATACTCAAGAATATTCTTGACATAAGGTTAGGATTGGCCACTCCCAAAACTAATTGGCTTAGTGGATAAACAAAAAACATCAGGAAAAGGTAAACAAATAATATTCCAACAGATAAATAAAACAATGACAATAAATAACCAATACATGTAAGTAGTATATATTGATCTAATAACCTCAACTCTACTTTTATAGGTAAATGAATACAACTTGAGAACATACTCATAAAGGAAATAAATCAGACTTACATGTATAAACATTGTATTGTCTCTCTAGTATAAATAACAGAAAGATTAAATAGGATCCAAAATGTACAATAGATATTGCAAAAGTGAAAGGAGAAGCAACTGCTCAAAAGAACACATATATACACAAGATAAATAATTATACTACTAATCTCTGTTAATCAAAAGAACGATTTGTGCTTTCATTGTTTGATCATTTTTTATGCCTGTGTCTTGTAATCTGAGCAACTACTTGGAAGATAACAATACCCAATATATTAATCTCCTATGTTGTTTTGAAATTTTGTATCATTGTGTTTATTCTTTTTCATTTTAAAAGAAAAAAATCATAGCTTAAAAAAAGACAGACTGGCAGATTGGGTCAGAAAACAGAATCCAATAATTTGTTGCATTCAAGAAACCCATCTAATTCAAGAAGATATTCATAGACTTAAAATTAAATAATGGGGAAAAAAAAACACTTCATGCATCAGGACTCCAAAAACAAGCAAAGGTAGCAATACTAATATCAGACATGGTAAACTTCAAATTAAAATGGATTAGGAGAGATAAGGTCACTGTTGTATTGACAAGATAAATTTTACCAGTTGTGGTACACCTTTACTTTTTCAGGCTGAATTCACAAATAAAGTCTTTGCACACAACTCAGTAATTTGAAACAAAAGGTTTAATATAATGAAAAGGTATAAAAGAAGTATATAATCAATAAATGACATAATCACAAAGAAAGTAAAAATACATCACCAGACGGGAAAACATTCCAACATTTGTACACAGTGGTGGGATGGCGGTCCCAGAAAAGTCAGCCAGTGGGGGTCCTGCTGGGCCAGCATGCTTTGCAACAAAGGCAAGGGACTTTAGAATCTCCCTCTCTCTCCTTTCTAACTGTATTCCTTTTTAATAGAATGTGCAACAAAGGGGCTCAGTGCAATAAGATTATGTGACTTGTAGCAGAGGTTGTTGAGTACTTGGCTGGGGTTAGAGTGGGACCAAACTTACGTAAACTATTTTGTTTACCCTTCTGGAGAGGGTAGCCAGCCCTCCCCCTCCCAAACAGACACATACTCTGGCCAACCTTTAAGTCACGTGAATCTGACTTAACTATTTCCGTATCGTGTTCCCTTCAATTGCATACTGGTTAAATAAAGAATCCAACAAGAAGAGCTAACACTGATAAACAAATATGCACCAAATTCTTGAGCATCTGCCTTTAGAAAACAAAAACTGCTGAAATTAAAAGATCAAATAAACAACACAATCATAGTAAGAGATTTTAACATCATATTTTCACAAAGAGACAGGTCAACTAAACAAAAAGCCAATAAAGAAATTTTAGAAATGAATCACACCCTTGAAAACAGGAACTTAATAGATATACACAGAGTATTCCACCCCTCTACAACAGACTGCATTATTTTCAGCAGCACATGGTACTTTTACTAAGATAAATCACGTGTTAGTCCACAAAGCCTACTTAAATATATATAAAAAAATTGAAATCACCCCTTTCATACTATCTGACCACAGTGCAATGAAAGCAGAAATCAACAACAGAAGAATATTTGGAAAAGGGAAAATCTTCTGGTATATTAACAGTATACTTCTAAACAACCAATGGGTCACAGAAAAAAATTAAAGAAGAAATTTAAAAATTTCTGATAGTGACAATGACTGCAAACTCAACAAAACCTTTGGGAAACTTCATAAACAGTTACAAGAGGAACTAAAAGCATTACCCTAAAATTGAATATTAAAGTTAAAATTAAAAGCATTTAATTTTAAATGACTTTATTTGTGTGCAAATTAAAAGCATTTACCCTAAAATTGCAATGAATGCTCACATTGGGAAAATCACAGCTATATATACACACCCATGTTTGTAGCAGCATAGTTTGTAATAGCTAAAATTTGGAAACAACTCAAATGCCCATCAGACAGTGAATGGACAAAGAATATTTTAAATACAATGGAGTACTACTCAGTCATAAAGAAGGATAAACTTTAGACATTTCTTGGTAAATGGATGCACTTTGAGACTATACTCTTAGGTGAAATAAATCAGATACACATGTATGAATATCACATTTTCTCTCTGATGTGAGAAGCTGAAAGTATAAATAAGGACCAAAATATATAATAGATACTGTGAAATAGGAAAATTGGAAGGGGAACTAAGTAAGAGAAGGGAGAAAAGAAAGAAGGGAAAAGAAAAATAAAATGGAAACAAAGCTTTTGTAAGTGAGAAAGAGAAGAAGTGTTGAGAGGAGAAAGGAAGGGGGAAAAAGAAGATGCAAAATATATTAAATACAGGTACAAATTACCTATAATGTGATCATTATGTATATATAAATTGTACCAATAAAAGTAACTTAAACATAAAGGAAAACAGAGCAAGCCTAAATAAATAACCTTATGAGAAATCTTTAAGATACTTGAAAAAGAATATAAAACCAGTCTGAAACTGAAACTAAAGGAGGAAAATTATAAAGATGAGAGCAGAAATTAATAAAATTGAGACTAAAAAACTGTGAAACAAATCAACAAAATGAAGAGTTGGCTTTTCAAAAGAATGTACAAAATACAGAAGCCATTAGCTAGACTCACTAAGAAAGAGAGAATGTTCACATACATGCAATAAGAAATGACAAAGGTTGAAATCACAACAGATACTGCCAAAATCCAAAGAACAGTAAACACTTCAAAAACTTACATTCCAACAAATTAGCAAATTTTAAAGAAATGGATAAACCCCACACACAAACTACCAAAACTAATCCAAGAAAACAAAAATATATTTAACAATGGTATCACACCAATGAAATTCATGCTAAATGAGAAAAAATTAAAAGCATTTACCCTAAAATCAGGAACAAGGCAAGGATGTCCATTATCAGCTCTACTATTCAACACAGTACTTGAAACATTACCCAGAGCAGTTAGGCAAGAGAAAGAAATGAAAAGGTTACACACAGAAAAGGATGAACTCAAATTATCGCTATTTGCAGAGGACATGATACTCTACATGAAAGACCCAAAGAACTCCACACCAAGAGACCCTTAGAATTAACAGCTAACTTCAGGTAAGTGGCAGTATACAGTATCAACACACAGAACTCATTAGCATTTGCATATACCAACAATGAATGGGATGAGAAGGCAATTATCAAAACAGTATGAGTCACAATTGCTTACATAAAAATGAAATACTTCAGAATTAACCTAACTAAAGAAATGAAAGACCTCTACAAAAAAATCTGCAGTACTCTGAAGAAAGAGATTGAAGAGATCATCAGAAAATAGAGAGAGATTCCTTTGTCCCAGATAGGCAGAATCAATTCTGTCAAAATGATCATATTTCCAAAACTACCATACAGATTTAATTCAGTCTCAATCAAAATACCAAAAGAATACTTTACATATCTAGAGAAAACAATCCTAAAATTCATATGGAACCAGATGAGATTCTGAACAGCAAAAGTAATTTTGGATAAGAAGAACAAAGCAGGTGGCATAGAAATACCACACATTAAGCTATACTACAAAGCAATAGTGATAAAAATAACATAGTACTGGAACAAAAATAGAAATATGGATCCATGGAGTAGAGTTGAGGATACAGAAGCCCCCCATTCGATCTTTGACAAAAGGTCCAAAAGCATAAAGTGGAGGAAAGATAGCCTGTTCAACAAGTGGTATTGGGAGAATTGGTTATTTGTTCATCAAAGAATTAAACTGGATCCTCATCTCTCACTATATAGTAGATTAAAATCAAAATGGATCAAAGATCTAAACATTAAAACAGGAATTTTAAATCTTCGGGGAGACACGATAGGTAAAACAGTTGAAGACATAAGAGTAGGAAAGAATTTTCTAAACAGAACCTCATTTGCATAGGAAATACCATCAGGAATCAACAAGTGAGATTATATCACACTGAAAAGCTTATGTACAACAAAAGATTCAATCAGTAGAGTAAAGAGACAACCTACAAAATGGGAAAAAATATTTACCAGATACTCCTCAGACAGAAGACTAATGCCTAGAATATGCAAAGAATGCAAATAAATAAATAAATAAATAAATAAATAAATAAATAAAGACTCCATCATGAAATAGGCTAGAAAAATGAACAGATACTTCACAGAGAAGAAACACAAATGACCAACTGTGGGGAGTGACTGAAGCTGAAGATCAGTCACATGTGCAGGGCTAGAGCAAGGCCAGGCCCAAGAACACAAGGCTTCCGAGTGAGTCAGGTGATCCAACCTGAGAACATGGTGTATCCGAGGTGAGCTAGGCGACAAAGTTGTTAGGCAGAGGTGTTTCACTTGACATCAACTTACCGAGTGTAAAAATAAATGTGCAGCTGTTTTTGGGCAGTTCTTTTCTCCGCTGAGAGAGAGCTCCACCAGACCTCAGCTTTCTGCATTTTCACTCTTGCTTTCATTTCTTCATGGTTCTCCCCCCAGGAATTTTTGAGAACTGTGCTGGATTGGTAGTCAACAAACATGTGAAACAATGTTCAACATCTCTAGTCATGAGTAAAATGACTTAAACAACATTAAATGAATTTAAAAAACACTAAGATTCTATCTTACTCCAGAAAGAATGGCAATCATTAGGAAATCAAGCACTAACAAACACGGGCATGGCTATGGCAAGAGAGGAACTCTCCTATATTGTTGTTAACACAAACTAGTACAACCATTACAGAAATCAGTATGGAGACTTGTCAAAGAATTGAAACCAGAAATTCCACATGACCCAGCTATCCTCTTGCTAGGTATCTTCCCCAAAGAATTTAAGACATCATACTATAGTGATACTTACATACCAATGTTTATAGCAGCACAACTCATAATAGCTAAATCCTGGAAGAAGTCTGTATACTCATCAACAGATGACTGGATAAACAAAATGTAGTACCTATATATAATGGAATACTACTCAGCTATAATGAATGGCAAATTTGAGGCATCTGCAGGAAAATTTGTGCACCTGGAAAACATAATTTTGAGTGAAATAAATCAGACACATAAACTTGAATACTGTATGGTATCCCTCATTTAAATGAGGCAATGTACAAAAAAAGTATAAAAGATGGATAGAAAGGGAAAAGAGGACAGATCGTGTACAATAGGGAAATGGTCCAAGGAAACAACAAGAGAGTTGTGGGGGAGGGGAAGGGGAAATGAGACGAATAAAGATATGCCATGTACAGGAATCTAGCAACCCCAATCAAGATAAACATAATAAACCGTAACATGTGCTATGACAAATAGGATGTGGAAAAGGTGATTGGAGAACAAGAGGAGGAGCAGGGAGAAGAAAAGGGCATTCAAAAGCTGTGATATGTACATGTGACTGACCCCCAAGATGATTGTAAACTCCATTAATTTTATAAACATGTACTAATAAATTAAAATAAAAAAATAGATGCAACAGTAAATTTTATGTTACATGAATTTTACTATGTTATAAACTCTAGGGAAAAGGCATATTATAGTTCAGGCATTCTGTATAACAAATGTTGATCTCATCACTTAAACTTTAAAGCAAGTTTACAAAAAAAAAGACCTATGAGAAGTTTGCTCCATGTCTTTAATTTCTTGATTTAAAAACAATATTCTAAAACTAAGTTGATTAACTAACAGATTCATTAGGCGTGATTTCAACATATTTTAGTTTTTCTGAAAAATCAAGTCAAACCTCACTGCCAAAGGACTGCCACCACTGATATTTTTAAAATGAAAATTTCACAAACATTATGTTAAAATTTTTAAAATAGGTTGAAAATCTAACAGACATATTTAATTTTATTAAAGTGTTCTCCTGAACACAGATGGATTTGGCTATTAACACAATATTTAACTAAATAGGATCATGTCTCTATTACAGACTTAAATTACTATTTTAGGTGTATAGGAAGAGTTTTATTCATTTGTTTAGCTCCCAGAACCACTAATAAGGAAAAAAAAAAAAAACAACAACAAGGACAACCAAAAACAAAACAAAACAAAACAAAACAAAAACAAATAGTATAGAAGAAAAAAGTGTAAGAATTGATTCTATGTCTGGGATCCTTAGTTTCTTCTTTCACTTTACCTATCTAGGGGTGATAAAGATAGGAAAATGATCTGGTGACTGCAGGCAATTAAAGAGTAAATATTTAAGACCTTATAGTTCACAGTTTCTATGACATATTTAGCAGGTGAACCCAATGTAATCATTAAGGTCCTCATATCACATCAGGGAAGCTGGACATGAAAGATGGTAGGAAATGTGAATGTTGAAGAAGGACTTGCAGTGATCATGAATGAACGAAATGTAAATGACTTCCAGCAACTGAAGAAGACAAAGGAAGGTTTTCTTCATTGAGGGGTTTCAGAAGCAATCACACTAGTGACATGTTAACTTTATTGAATTATGATTATTTTAGACTTTTGACTTTCAAAACTTCACAAGAATAAATTTTTGTCATTTTAATTCAATAAATTTGTGATAATATCTTACAGAAGCTGCAAAAAAACTAATACAGTAGCCATTTATAGAAATTTTCTGATCCTTGGTGTAGCCTATAATAGCTAGAATAAGAAAATATTTTTGGAGTTTCACTTTAAGTTTCAAAATAATTCATGACTGTGGAAAATGAATTTTTAAGAAAAATGCTTAGTTTTCGCCTTAGGAAAGATAGATGTTCAATTAAATGTGTGCATCTTTGTGTACCAAAATGTCAGTCATTATGCATGATAAATAAATCTTTTGACAAAAAATACCTTTGAAGATATAAAAAGTGATTTTCATTTTATTATTTTTAATTCAACTAATACTGCTTTTAATATTTTAGTATATACAATTAGCCAGAGAGGTTTGAAAAGGAGTACAGACAGATAAATTTAGATAGATAATAGTATTACACTTAGTAATGTGCATAGATTTATGCATAAAGTCTTACAGAAAATGTTGAAAACAGTTAAAAATACCTCACTTGTAGGCATTGAATAAATTCAGAAAAGAGTGTAAAGAAAGTGGTTGAGCTATATACATGCACTCCATTTCCTCCTTTTAATGTGGAGAGATTCTGGCAAGCTAACAACCTAAATTATATCAAATATAGTATGAGTCCTCCCCAGTATTGGTTACCAAGAAGGAATGAAAAAAAAATATGTTTGACAAGTAGTATCACAGTATTTGTTTGAAAACGCACTATTATATCTGTATAAAATTAAAATTTTGAAAATTAGCAAATGCACATATAAATTCAACTGACTATACATTGAACTCAAAATTTCAGATTTCATAAAATATTAATTAAAATTAGTTTTGTACTTTAATGCATACCCAGAACTATTACAGCAAACTTATAAGGCAATGCTATACAAACAAGAAAAAGGTGACTTTTATAGGAAGAGTTGTTTTACTATTATCAGTCAGAGCACCAACTCTGAAGGGTTAACACATCAACTTCATGTTCTAAATTAATTTGTTTTATTACCTTTTATTGATCTTTCCTAATGCAAAAGTATTGCTGGCAAAATACATTTGAGATTTGTTTGACCTCTTTATTGTTGTAGGATGTGGCAATTAATTTTTTTATTGAGAATCCAATTAGCTTTCTGCTCTTACAATGTTTTCTCTAAATCCTCCTTTAAAGTTCCCTAAAGGTTATCCAGAAAAAGATCATCTAAGCATGACTGTATTAAAAGCTAGAAAAAAAGAAAACATTACTTATGTTGTGTACAAAATTGAGGTTACTCTAGGTTAACCAAATCAGATTCCTTGAAGAGATAAGGATGATCTAAATCATGGAGAATTAATCAGAAAATTCTAATTGAAAAAATAGGATCACAGCAGTCTATTTTAAAAAGAGAGAAAGTGTCAAATTAGCACAACAAGGCAGGGAAATCTGAAATGAATTTTACAGACTATTGCCATCATGACCCTTGTAAAAGTGTTGTTGAAGAGAGAAAAAGAAATCAGAATTAAGACAATCTAAAGAAAGTTGTTAACAAAAGAAAATTGAGATCACTAATTAGAGGTGATCTGCATGTAAAACTGTCAGATGTCCCCAAGACACCAAGGAGAGGGGATGGAGTCTGAGTAAATTACTGAAGGGAAACTGGGACAGAGGTTACAAGACGGTGTTACAGACCCCAGGACAGTGGTAAGAGAACAGCTGTCAAGTAGAGTTCTGTAGCAACCTCAGCTAGAACCAACCACTGGATTGAAAATTAAAAGACATATTAAAAAGTCATCCTCTATATACTCCTGATCTGCCTGGCATATACTGACCTTAAATAGGAAGAGGATGACAGAGTGGCTGGAAAGTAAGAAAAAGATAATGTGATAAGGAAATATCTCTGGCATGACAAATGAAAATATAATGCATTCACAATTCACCAGGGGATTTTGGCTGAGTAGGTGAAGATACTCACTTTTCCAAACACTCCAATCCCTTCGCTGAGAAGGTTTGGGTGAGCAAAAGGAAAAGAAAAGGGGCAAAATGTGAAAGTATAATATTATTCAATTCTTACCACCAAATTTCCTTCCTGGGCTCATAAATAATCCAAAATAAGCCTGAAATTGAATTAAATTGAATTAAATTATAAAATCAAATTTTTATTCATTTGATATCTCTAAATATGCAAGTAGTATACACACGTTGCTTGCCTTGAAATGTTTTAGTGATTTATTATTGAAGTATTTACATTTTAAGAAGAAAATTCTGACATAATTTGGTTTTTACATTGCTGTCTTGTTTAGAGACCAGGTGTCGGTGGCCAAGAGGCCAAAGAACATATCCAGAGGCAGTTTTTGTGAGAAGTTAGGTTTACTAAGCTAACCAGCAGACTTTAACAAGCATGTACAGGGTTAAGTGTGACTTACTATGAGGGAGGGTCCCCAAGAAGCACATATGGGTCCAATAACAATGCTTGGCAAGATCCCATAAAAGGGCATACAGGTCAACAATTTCACTCAGCCAGATCCTACTAGGCATGGACTAGGTCAACACCCCCCACCACACCCAAATACCATGCAAAGGGTGTATAAGTCAACCTCTTCACCTGACAAAATCCTTGAGAGACAGGCATCAGTCAACAGTGTTGCTCACCAGGTTTCGTGACAGTCAGCTGTCACTCAGCATCAGTTTTCTATTTTACTGTAGGAAGAGAATTTTGCATATTAAACTACATAGCATTGACATCATTAGCTCTTGTCCCTCCATTAAATGATCAACATTCCAAAGAATGACTGGAGCCATACTGGCAGGAAGACAACTTTTATGGAAAACACATGGCTCCCATTTTCCAGCATTCTTCAGATAGCATTTATATCCCTGTTTAGAATGGGGAAGAGTGTTAGGAATGGAAAAAAACAAAGGGTGTGTTCAAGAACATCATGCTACATGCCTAGTTTTGCTCAGTGATGATATAATGCCCATCTTGTCATTGATTCATGTTTTATATTTCCTTTTCTTATGCCAGCATAGAAAGGTTGTTAGAATATAAAAACCTGTGCTTCCAATAAGACTACACATTAATCTTACATATTATTTAAATATCAAACTATTTAATAATTTTACTGCAGTTATGCATTTGCTGTGGTCACTGAAACATTAGGTAAAATTGTATTACTATTCACAGATACTACATTAAGCTCTTTTTGGTGTATTTCTAATTCATGATAGTTTTTTGTTGGTAGTGGTGTTAAATGCATTTACGTGTAACACTGAAAAAACTCAGAAGCCCTCAGATTCTTCTATTTCTATATATAATACTTATTTTAACAATCTTATTGAACTCATGAATATATCTAAGTCTCTCTAAAGCTATCAAGCCAATTTCCTAATGAAAATATTTATTTCATCAGGAAAAAGGATTTCAGGTGACATCACTAGTTTATAATTCCTTGGAGGAGAGGAAAAGTTTTAATTTGTATTCATTTTCATTATCCAATATTTGAAAAAGGATTTAAATGTAAAATGTCATGACTCACTAGAAGACCTAGATTTTTATCTGTTTTTCAAACTATTCATATAATTACGTCACTTTGCTCTTGTAAAATACAGCTTACTATTAAGAACTGATTTATAAATGTGTTAGTAAAAGCTTTATAACAAAATTGTGAGTTTCTTCTGTGTACAGTTTGTAACAAGATTTCTTTATAACCTTCAGCGTGTTGGGCAAAAAATATATGATTTTAAATGTAAGATGTTTTTTGTTCTTCTTGGAAAATAACATAAATGTTTATCAGAACACATAAGGACATCTTTATACAATCTCAGAGGAGTCTTTAACTGACTTCCAGGAGAGGAGTAAGGAAACTTGCCACGATATGAAAGGTTTAGATTTCAGCCCAATAGACAAAAAAATTTGAGAAACCAGACAGAGAACTTGATAGGGTCTTATATCATACAAGCTTAAATATAAATAAAAGTAATTGATCTCTAATGGACTCTCAAGGGTTAGATCACTCATAAGTTATTCAAAAGTGAATAAACTCTACTGATACAATAGCAAATGTTTCATGAGTAAAAAATTATTTTCTAAAATTTTCACTAACAAGAAAATTAGTATTTGATAGATACGCTCTTCATTTCTAATTCTTTTTTTTTTTCATACAGGGACTCAAACTCAGGACCTTGCACTTGCCAGGCATTCTAATTCTTACAGGAAGTATTGTGGAATGAAATGTCATTCCTCTACTTGAAAATTTTGCAAGCAAAAAATGTCTACATACAAACACAAAATACAGACTCACAAAAACAAATTTAAACCTGAACCCAAAAAGGAAAAAAAAATGTAGGAGATGAACTACTTAACTGTAACATTTTATCCAAGGAACATGTTTGCTTTAAAAATTATTATTGTGGGATTGGTTATATTATGTGCTGAACATGTACAAGTTCCTGTGTTCAATCCTCAACACCAGAAAAAATCATTATTTAGGATTGACTAAATTTTGTACTGCATGGGAAAAATAATTGTTAGCATAATTTAGAGAATAAATTTAAAAATGATCTGCAATATGAAACCACTACAGACAGAAGAACACTAACAGCAAAATCAGTGCACTGTGTGAACTAGAAACTGCAATGTGCATTTTCTCAACGGGAATACATTGTGGAAGCAAAAACAGTCTCTTATTATGGGAAATGTCTTATGAAATAACACAAATTATTTTGTGATTTGTGAAAGAAATAGGCCAAATTCCTATTTTTAACGACGGACGGTGCACAAAGTACCCATGTGGGATAAAAGTACTGTTTCTTCCATGAGAATTAGAATTTATGTGGGGACTTCAGTTAATGGGAGAAAAATCAAGGTAATGGGAATAAAAGAAAAAGTAAAGAGGAAAAGAAGGAAGAAAAGTAACTTCAGACCATACCTAGCCAAAGGCATTTATTTGAAAAGCTATGTCAGAGCTTTCACACTTATTACTTAATAAGTCCTGAAGTTAGGACTTATAATGTCTCAAGAAGCAGAATAAAATCTCATTTAGAAGACTTAGAAAAAAATTACAAGATTTTGAAATCCAAGTACACAAAAACACACTAGTGTGGGTGCAAGATAAATTCTAAATCTTCTAAACAAAGAAGAAAAGTATTTATACTGAGCTTAGTATATCAACATGATCACATAACCCAGAGGCTATTTAACGATTCATTGGTTGCTTTGTGGACTGAAACCTGCGTTCAAAATATTCTACTGCTAAATGAAAAGAAGACACAAATTTAATACAATGTGGAGGAAAAAAAATAAAAGGAGTTAGAGAAGTAGGAATGTTTCTGATCTGTAGCAATTTGAAATTCAACAGAAGCACATCAGATTCCCTTATTCAAGGGACAGTGAATATTCATTTCTGACTACTGCAAAGACTGTACTCCCCTAATTTATTTACTTCTGTGACCTCAGCTTAGTTGTCTGGACTTATGGATCTGCCCTTCAAGTTTCCCTTCTTTTCCATCAGAAATGATACATTGCTTGAATATGAATCACTCTCTCAGACTACATGTTGCCCAGAAACCTTTTGATTTGGAAGCATTCCTGCTGTTTTTAGTGTGTGCTGGCAGTGGTTTAGAAGTACAATTTCACTTAACATTTGTGTTTCGTTTGAATCGTATGGTAGTTCGCTCCATGGCTAAATGCTATCTTCTTAATTCCTTCTGAAACACATGTCTGTTTCATTTGAGTGTGCTTGAAGACTTTTTGTGTAGATGAGAGTGTCTGAGACATCTCCTGAAATCATCCTGATCTGTTAATTAAGAGGTTTTATAACTCCACACTTGACTTACCATAAGGTTATTTCTGTCATCATTTTTAGTAGTCTGAAAGTGCTAGAAATGTTAGTGACTCTTGGCTTCTTTAGATTTTCTTTTATTTCTGCTTCAGAAAAGAATTATTATATCATTAGCTGGTATCTTTGCCTATTTTTTCATATAAGTTTGAAAGACATATGTGGAATGTTTAGCCATCTTCTAAAAGTTTAACTTCCACAAGTTTGTTAGGTATGTTTTATATATTTGCATTTACTGTGTTCAATGTTTGAACAATTGTCTTTTCACCTCATCAGTCATCATTATTCCAGGTTCCAATAGCAGTTTCTCACGGGTTTTGTAAGTGCACTAAGGGTTTGTCATTACTCCTTTATAATTCTGAGAGTTGCCACTTGAGGCTGGATTCAGTTGAGTTACTCCCTCTCTTTCCCACAGGGTGCTGTTTGGACAGTTTCCTTTCTAACAGAAAGGGGGGATAGAGAGAAGTATAAGCATTTTTATGCAGAATTTTTATAGATGTCTTCTACAGCTTAACCTGACTTTTTCAGGGTCAATAAAGATTTTCAGAAACAAAAGGGGAAAAACAAACAAACCCAAGAGTTTTTCAAACCTTTGCTTATCACACATGCTAATACCCTAGTAAACAACAACAACAAAAAATCCTTAAGATCTAGCACAGGGTTAATGTAGAAGTGGAAACAAAGCAAGGATAGAGGAGATATAATTCACTGGGTGCTTTACTGTAACTGTTTACTACAGAAGGCATTCCACTATAGCCGTGCGTGGCCAGTGGCAGGAGTCAGTCACAGTGACAAGGTCATAATAGGTACTGTAGTATACAAGAAATATAAAATTTTACTGTCATTTTTCAGGGTAAGACAAAATTCATCCTTTGATGATTTACTTCTGAAGAAATATGATCATCCCATAATCATGATGATGATTCACACTATTATGACATTGCACCCAAAAGTTTAGGCGATCATTGAAGTAACCAGTCCTTTTTATACTTTAGTAAGAAATATGTATGCCACAAAGGGAGAAATTAACTCTAGCAATATGTAGCTTGCTGCCTCCGTGAATATCCTGGAGGTTCAATGTCAGCCTGCCTTGCCAGAAGTGAAAAATGAGTTTCTACTTTTTGTGCTGTCTGCCTCTAAAGATTACTTACAAAATTTGCTGAGCCTTTTTAAGATTTTTTGATGCAACTTTTACATATTGGCTGTATCGCTCCTTCATATTTAATAAGGAAATTGTCTTGCTTTAAGAGGTTCCTAGACAAAGAAATATTTGTTTTTGATTATTGGAGGGAACTTGAATAGTCGTGTGAATTTTGGTATCAGCTCTCAGCAGACAACATGAAGAGCATACTCCCTGTGGGAAGTCTATATGCACAACAGTGTGTATGATAGAACAGTAATGGAGTGTTTTTTGATAAAGCAAGACTTTCCTTGGCAAATAATTACTCAAACTTTAAGGAAGAGTTCCTTGCTGAGTTCTATAAGCAAATAAGAAAGACTTGCTCTGAAAATTATCAAGTGATGATTTTTGATCTGTTCAACATGATGTAGAATTAACTTATCTTCTAAGTCATACGGCTGTGAGCATGCAGGGGCACTCTGCTATGAAATGAAAGTGATATGCTTAAGGTCAAGGTACAGCAGATCTTGACCCTAGGTTAACAGCAAAATAAAGTTGAATTTTAGCTCCTTTTTATCCAATATATCTATCCATGCTAGCAGTTTCAAGTGATGTTTCATATTATTATTATTGACTACCATGAAGAGATTCATACTTGGTTTGTAGTCATAGGATGTATCCAGTTATAGTCAGAAGTGAATTACCAAGATAGAACATTCCCATCTAGGTGAAGATGTGAAGAATAATCAGGAACCAAAATCATTCTGGCAGGAAGAACTCCAAGTCTTCAAATGATTTACCCTGTGTGGAGTGATACCTACATATACATATATTCCTAACATTTTGTAATCAAAAATAGCCAAATCGAAATTTCTGTTAGAGAATCAATAACAATGTTTTAAAATTCTGAATAGTACTTTTTAGGAAAAATTTAAAGAATAAATAAAAATTTTAGTGGAAGGATCAGAGATACCAAAAACTAATTAGAAGAACCATACAATACCTCACCTCTGAAGACAAACCTTTGACAAAATTTGCCAATACTATCCCAGCTAATGTATTCTTCATATATACAGCCGAAGAGTTGTTAGGGTGACAGAGAAATGCAGATATAAAAATTTGGGTAAAAAATCATTGATCTTAAATGTAATGTTTCTCAATATTCCCACTGCAACAAAAATACAAAATATAATTCTATTTGAATATAAGGAATTACAAAAATAGAACTAAACTTGAAGAAAGTATTGAACTGGTAAATCTTTGGGTAAATCTTTCTTTAAAAACAAAAATACTGCTTTATATAAGATACATCTAGCATAACAAAAGGAATAAAATGATACGTTATTGTGTGCTGTTTTTCTTAGTTACTTTCTCACTGCTGAGGTACAATATGATCCTGGAGGTTCATTTTGGCTCACAGTTTGTAGAGGTTTCAGTCCATAGTTTACAGGTTCCAAGGCAGGGCTTTAAAGCAGAGGGGCATCGCATTGGAGAAAGAGGTTGTGTTATGACAGTGCAAAGCAGAAAGAAAGAGATCAATTAAGCACCAGAGAGGGAAACAAGCCCTTCCAGGCCATGCCTCCAGGGAGCCATCCTCTCCAACCAGGCTTCATCTCCTGAACCACAGTTGGCTATAACCTTATCAGTGGAATAATCGCACACCTCCATGAACCAATCACTTTCCCAAAACCTCAGCTATAAGCACATGCTTCTTTGTGGGGACTTCTAGACATAAATGATATCATTTTGGCCCAGTCCCCCAAAAGATTCATACCCTTCCTGTTACTGGATTGTGGGGTGCTGGAGTCTCCTTTCAGAGATGGTTTCTAGGTATTTCGTGTCATGAGCAAAAATTGAACCTGGTGAGTGCATAAGGTAGTGAGGTTTTACATTTATTGAAGTTAGGAAAAGAAGGAGACTCTGTAGAGTGAGTTTGAGTCAAGTAAAAGTAGGAAAAAGTACATTCAACAGCTTGAGAATGAACCACTGTGAAAGCTAGACCATGGTCGCACAGAGCTCGGTGGTGACTCTTCTTTTATATTTCTCATTCCTCAGGCTGAAGTCAGGTCTAGGCCATTATATCCAAAGATGCTGGAGTTTTTGTGAGAATTCAGTGTGCAGGGCTTTTGGAACTGTTCCACATATATGTCCTGGAACTTTTCAATGAACAAATCATGCCCACTTTCCCAGTCACTCTGCCATGCCCTAATCTCTTCCCTCAATCCCATTATGCAAAATGCATTTAGTCCATCTTGAAGAGTTTACAAAATCTTAATAGTTTTAGCATCAATGAAAATTCCAATTCCAAAGTCTTCTTTGAGACTTAAGGCAAACTGTTATGGTTGATACATTGTATCAACTTGAGAGATTTAGAAGTTTAACTGAGAGACTCAGCAGGGAGCCAAGATTCTTACTATGTAAATATCACCATCCTGTGCAAGAGGAGGGCACAGAGATTTTGTGAGTGCTACACCCACCCTGGGGGTGAGGGGTGGCCTGTGTTTAATATAAGGGAGAAGAAGGAAATTGTTTCCCTCCTTTTGCTCTGACTGCTGCCTTGAAGTGTTTCCCCAGTGCCATGCCACCCTGCCTTGAAGCCAACTGATTATGGACTGAAATCTCCAGAAACTGTAAGCTAAATAAACCTTTCCTTCCTTCGTTTTTGGTGTTGGGTGTTTTGTCCCTGCAACAAGAGAAAAGTAACCAAGACACAAACTCTTAACTGTGAGCCCATGTCGAAATGAAAAGAAAGTTACACATTTCCAACATACAGTAGCACAGGGTAAACTCCAATTCCAAAAGGTAGAAATGGAAGGAGGAGGGGATAACTAGGACAAAAGCAAGATCAAAACCCAGCAAGGTAAAGATTAAAACCCATAGTTCCATGTTCAGCATCCTGAGCAAACTGTGGTGACGTGTACTCCAAAGGGCTTGATATTTGCATGGACGGGCTTTGATATTTGTCTGTTACTTCTAAGCCCTATAGATAAATATAATAACTTTTGAATAAAAATGTTGATCCCTAGTCTGGATTACATGTGCAGATGAATTTTTGCACTATGGAATATAGCCACTCTTGCTTCTACTTTCTGGTTAAATGTAGGTAGCAAAAAAGAATATGTTGACTGGGTAGTGAACATTTTCTTGTAGCCAATTGAGAGCTTTTTTAAAAAAAAAAATTTCCAATTGTCAGTTGTTTTCTCAATATCAATTTGATAATTCAACATACTTAATTCTAACATCTGAATCAGTAATTGACCTCATCTGTTTAGCATATGTAATTCAAAGTTCTTGATGTTGTACAAATAACCTCAAATCAAGTTAAGGCAACATATTTTAAATATCATGATGAAATAGATATGCTGCATACCGAAGTTTGGCTTTTGCCAAAGCAATAAAATTTAATTAGACATCATTATTCACTTAGAAGATAAGGGCATTTAGCACTACAGGGATCATTTAACATGAGGGCACTTTAGCAGTTTCTTCTGCTGTATATGAATGGAATTGAATGAACTCCCCCAGCCCTCCCCCCAAAATTCTACTATCCATAGAAGGTGGTAATAATGGTCAGTTTTTATTTTACTGTCATAAATATTTTTAATCTTCCTAAAATGAATTTGCTCTTCTCAAAATCACAACTGACTTGCATACCTAAAAACTGATATATCTCATCATATTATTCATTTTCTTATCTGTCAAATTTTGTTTAGTTGACTGCTTCTTTCTTAAAGAACATTACTCCATTGACCTCTGTTAATTCATACTCTTGTCCTTTGCATAATACTTTACTAGCCTCTGTGTCTTGGTTCAAATCCTCTAGGAAATAAACCCGATATAAAGTTTATTGACTAATGTTTTATTAAATGATGTGTTCCCAAACAACAAGAATAAGGGAAATTCAATAGGTGACAAGAAAAAAGAGAAAAAAATGGATGAGTTAACAGTTTTTCAAGAAATACCAGAATCTGAATAAAGTTTCTCAACATGTGCAACTTTCTGTGTCTGCTCCCATCACAGGACATTGCAAGAGAAGAATTTTCACTGAGTTCAGTGCATTGTGAAGAAGGAAAGTAGAGCAATTTATTTGTTAATATACCCAATATTATGCATTTCATTTTTTGAAAATCTGCTGTAAGAAAAGTTACCTCCTTTGAAATTTCAGTATATAATATAGGCCTCTATAGGCAGTATCTGTGAATATAGTTAAATATGATACATACAATGGAGTTTTTGAGGTCCCAAACCTATCAATTAAAATGGAAGTCATGCAGAACATAGAACTTGACTATAAGAAAAGAGGAAGAAATATGAGAATTGTGGTGACACTGGCCAGAGATTTTGTCTTTAGATCTAAGATCCTGGCACATAGTTAAATATAGAGAAGTAGGAAGAATTAATATGGATGAAGGGAATTTTTTTTCTTTTTAAAACACCCTAATTGGCTTTCTCCAACTATGACATATTTCCAGGTAGTACTTGTTCTAAGGATTAAAGTATGTCACCTAACTTTTGACTTTCTTAACAATGCAGATATAGAGAGTTTTGAAAGATTTAAGGGTGGGGGAATATATTTATATTCTGAGGTCTGTAGGAGAAAAAGTTAGTATTTGGCTACCAGAATAAAGTTATACACAGTAAAAGATGTCTATAGCTGAGCAAGAAGAAACTTGCTTACTTCTGGAAAATGACCCAGCTTTGATAGGAAAGATTTATGCCACAAAGGTAGAGATAGGAAACAATCCTTCCAGTTTTAGGTAAGAGTGTTATACTGATTTTGGGCAAAGTCATCACCTTCTGGAAGGAATGCAACATATTTGATAATACAAAAGAGAGGTGGGATACTATTGCAGCAGGATGCATACCTATGGCACTCATGCTACAGCGGGCTGTTTCTTATCATTGAAAGCTCTAAAAGGTTCACCATCACTACTAGATGCTACTCTAGGTAGAAGGGCAAGATTTGTGCTCAAGAATAAAGCCACAATAATAACATGAATAGTACAATCATACACATGCATATCAATGGTGTAGAGGACACACAAAGAGTTCTATGTATCCTCATCTCTCTGATTATGACAAAGGGGCCAAAACCATGCTGGAGAAGAGGTCACCTCTTTACCAAATGATGCTGCAAAAACTTGTTCTCTACATACAGAGGAATGAGTCTAGACCTGAATCTCCCTCCCTGTACTAAACACAAATCACAATGGATCAAATACCTAGACATAAAAGTAGACACTAAATCTGCTGGAAGAAAAGTTATATGACACTGTTGAAGACATACGCATAGACAAGAGCTTTTTGAACAGAACCCTAATTGTACAAGAAATAATGCCAAGAATAAGCAAATGAAATTCTCTGAAATTAAGCAGCTACAGAGTTTTATAATTCAGCTCACAGGTCTTTTGGTTAAAGGCATTGAAATGCCATTCTTAACAATGAAAGTAAAGCTATTCCTTACTTGTTGCCTATCATACATTCATAACCACCATCACTAGTATTTTTATTTTTAAAATGACATTATTTTTATATGATTTTTAAAAATTTGTTTATTGTGTGCTACCTCACTATTGTAGAGAGACCTTCAATGACATTTAAATCTTTGACTCTCAGAACCCCTTGATATGTAGTTGTACTCAGTAAACATTTATTAACTGCATTTTATTTATTTGAGAATTATGTTGTATACTATATCTTTGCAATAATTACCATTTCACAGAATTGTTTATACATTGTTTAATTTGCTTCCTAAATATTCTCTCAAAGTATCCTTGGATTGTTAAATGGTACACATTTTCTAGTTTCAGAGGATACATTTTTTTCAATTTTGTAAAATTCTAGGTTACAAGTTTTTTCTCCCAAGCTGGCTATAAACTACTTAATGTCTAAACTATGCATCTCTAGAATGGATAGAATTATACAAGATATAACTCATTAATATTTAGGAAATTATTAAATATTGGGGAACACTTATGTACATCAGTAAAAAATAAATTTTATTATTTGAGGAAATATAAAAATGACTTCAATTCAGTATACTTCTATCCTAACACCTTTAAGACAAATGCCTAAGCATAGACTAACATTACTGGCAAACATTAAATTATAATAATGACAAAATTTTCATCATAAAGAGTGAGAATTAACTTTATATATTTGCAATATTAAATGACATTAATTTCACTTAATTTAACAGGTTATTCAATTTAGATAGAGTAACTTTTTATGCTATCTAGAGGCATAATTACTGCATCATAATTCTTATTAAGACCTTTAATTTATTACTACAATAAATGCCTATTAAAATATGTGCTTATCTGTGAGTAGAATATTAAAGATATGTCCGATGGTATGGGTAATAATTTTGAAGTTAACCTGAGGCATTATGGTAGCCATTGTTGATTTCCTATTATCCTGTTTTGAAATCTTGCAGTATTTATACTGTTTTGTTTTGATTGACTTTATTTTGTTTGGTTTTATTCTTTTTAAAATATGCTTTCATCCTTTTGGTTTTATTCTGTTTTGTTTTGTTTGATTTTATTATGTCTGATGGAATGGACAGTCATTTTGAAGACACAAGAGACATTATGGTAGCCATTGTTAATTTCCTATTATCTTGTTTAGAAGTCTTGTATCACTTTCATTGTTTTGTCCTGATTAGCTTTATTTTGTTTTATTTTGTTTAATTTTATTCTCTTTAAAATAAAAATAAAATAAAAAAGAACTAATAGTAGGGCCAGGGGCAAAACTCACTGGTAGAGTGCTTGCTTAGCATGAATAAGTTCCTGGGCATTGAAAAGAAAAAAAAAGAGAATAGTTATCATGTATCAAATAACTTCCAAAATAATTTACAATCTTTTCCATTTGTTCTTTTTTTTGTTTTAAAATTTAAAAAATATTAATTCTTCAAAAAACATCCACAATCACTTACATTCAAATGTGTAGATTTTAGGATATAGATTGAGTACATAATGGGCTATGCAAGCTTAACATTGTTAACTCTTAGTGTGGTAACACTGACAAAACATGTGTATACTCATGGTACTCAATGTAATGTTTTAATATAGTAATAGACTGTGAAATAATTACCACAATCAGGTATA
Source organism: Cuniculus paca (assembly GCA_004365215.1). Taxonomy (NCBI): domain Eukaryota; kingdom Metazoa; phylum Chordata; class Mammalia; order Rodentia; family Cuniculidae; genus Cuniculus; species Cuniculus paca. Next base: position 37,432 of record RJWT010001577.1, read on the forward strand.
TTCTAAGTAAATTTCATTATGTAATACATTTTTATTAGCTTTAAGCACCATCTTTTTGTACATTAAGATTCCTATCTATCTTATAAGGTTCTATTTTTTTTTTAACAACATGGCCCTGTTTCTCCATTACTTCCATAACCCATGACCCTGGTAACTACCTTTCTACATTGGAGAGCTGAATTAAAGTTTTTTAAAAATTCTACATTCATTATTTGTCTTTCTTGGTCTGACATATCATTTAGTCTGATTTTTTTCTTGGTGCATTCATCTTGTTGCTACTGGCAATATTTTCTTTCTTTTTTTTTATGTCTAAGTGACATTTTGCTATATAGATGCACCACATTTTCTTTATCCTTCATCATTTGGACACTTAGGGTGGTTTTATAGTCTTGATATTGTGAATAATGATACAATGAACTGGGAGTAAAGATACCTCTTTGTGATAGAGAATTTATTTCTCTTGAATATATACTCAAGTGCAGGATAGTTGGATCATGTAGCTGTTCTTTGTTTAATTTTTGACAAACCATCATAAAATTCTCTGTAATGATGACACAATTTACATTTCCATCTGTGATGTATGTGTCCTCTTTTCTCCATAGCAACACTTCTTATCTCTTGACTGTATAATAAAAGCCATTATAACAGATGTTATATGATATCTCATTATGGTTTTGATTTTCATTTTTCTTGTTATTGATGATGTTCAATTCATTTTGTGTGTCTTTGATGATGTCATCTTTGGAAAATAATTCTATTCAGGTACGTTGTCCATCTATTAATTGAATCAGGTTTTGCTATTGACTCTAGAAACCTTCTATGTTTTAGATATTAACCATAATCTCATTATATTTTGCAAATATTTACTGCCATTCTTTGAGCTGTCTTTTTATGATGTTAGTTATTTCCTCTGCCATGAAAATTCTTTTGGTTTGAGCTAGTCTCACTTGCTTATTTATTTTTTTGTTAACATATTTGAAAAATTATTGCCAAAACAAATAGCATGGGGATTTTCCTTGTGCATCTGCTCTTTTGTATTTTCTAAAAGTTTTATAGTTTTAGATGTGACATTTTTATTTTCATCTTAGTTTCAGTTGATTTTTGTACCTGACATAAGAAGCTAATGTAATTATTTGCACGTGAATATCCAATCTTTCCAAGATAATTTTTTGAGCACTTATTATTTCTAGGTTGTGTGTTTATGTGTTCTTTCCTTAAATAGTAACTGACCTCATGCGAATGAACATATTTCTAGTATTTTAATTCTGTTCTTTTAGCCTCTATGTCTGTTTTTAATGCCATCATCATACTGCTTTGAATACTTTGGCTTGCATTGCAAACTGAAACCAGAATTGTGATGCTTCCATCTCTGTTCTTCTAGGTGAAGTTATTTAGGACCTTCCGTGACTCCACACAATTTTAGGATTTTTTTTTTCTATTGGTGCAAAAATTTCCATTGAAATTTAAATGAATTTCAGTGACTCTGTAGATCATTTTTATTAGTATGAGTATTTAGATAGTATTGGTTCTTATGTCTTCTTAAATTTCTTTCCTCTATGTTTTATTCATTTTAGTGCATGAACCTTTCGCTAGCATGGTTAAATTTATTCCCAAGGGTTTTATTCTGTTTGATGCTATTATAAATGTTATTTTTAAATTAATTTTTTGAATTGTTCTCTGGTAGTATATGAAAACTAAATTTTGTGTGGTGACTTCACAGAAATTTCTTTAGGTCTAACAAGAGTTTTGTGTTGTGTGTGTGTGTATTTGCGTGTGTATGTTTGTGTATATACTTAGGGTTTTCAATATATAAAATACCATCTACAAACAGAGATTATTTAACATTTTGCTTTCTGATATAGTTCCTTATATATTTTTTTATTTCCTAATTTCTCTGACTAGATAAAACTTGCCATTGTTGAATAGAAATGACAAGAGTGAACATCCTTGTCTTATTGCTGGGCATAAAGGAAATGCTTGTGACTTTTGGGTTTTATTTGTGACAATGTTGAGCACTAGAGTTTTAGTTTTTCATAATAGTATTTTACTTTTAAAAATACGTGAAGAATAATTCTGCAATAAGAAAATATTTTTCATTGTTTCATTTTGGAACTTGATGACACTCTTTTTTTGCACACTACAAATGGCTATAAATTATTTTGAATATTAGAGAAAATTATATTAAATTATATTAAAACCTATTCTAGTTTTATTTAAAATATCAAGAGATTAGCTCAATTATACAGTTTTAGTTTTAGTTTGGAATTCACAAAACATAGTTTTACATTTACATAGTTTTGACTGAAAATATTAGGTATCCTTTGAACTTTCTAAACCTGTATATATTGTAACTTTCAAAGATTTGGAAATTTTTCATTCATAACTTTTTTGAATAACTGTCTATGTGTTTTCTGTTTCCTGTTTTTTTTGTACATCACTAGTATGAATATTTCTTTGAAATGTTCTATCCCGTAAGTCTCATAGGATTTCTCTGTTGCTGCTTTTGTTGTTTTCTTTTATTCTTTAACAGTGTTATTTTAAAAGACCTGTCTTCAAGTTCACAAGACCTTTCTTTTCCTTTATCTAGTCAACTGTTGAAACTTTCCACTGTATGTTAATTTTATTTTTTGAGTGTTTTAGCTTTGAGGTTTCTATTTGTTTTATATAATCTCTACCTCTTTTTTGACTTTCCCATTCAAATTATGAATATTTTATGAATTTTGTAAATTGTCTGTATTCTCATTTATCTCATTCAGTTTCTTTAAAAACATTATTTTGAATCCTTTTCAGGTAATTTGCCACTTTCTTTTACAGTGGTATCTATTGCTAGAGATATTTTAGTGTATGTCTTCAGAGATGTCATATTACGTTGCTTTTTCTTTATTTGTCTATGTTAATACTTGTACATATGTTATATTATTCATCTCTATCAATTTTTAGTGTGGTTTCTTCAATTAAAGACTTCCCCTAGACATGTATCCCATAGTATCAGGGGGCCAGGTTGCACTGGGTTTGGTTTTAGGTGGGATTACTTGTGCACTGTCCAAGTAGTTTCATAGACTGTAATTGGAGTCATCAAAGCCTGCATGCAGGTCCTTCAGTAGCCAAGGCTGCATGGGGCTGGGGATAGCTCTGCCAGATAGAATAGAGTTCTTTCAGAAAGAGAAAGTATCTTGCAGCTTTGGCTATAGCACATCTAGCTTTGGGTGCAGGTTAATGCTCAGGTTTTGTGGAGGTACAGTCACCCTAGTGGGTCTATACAAGTGAGGTGTGACCTGCATTGATGCAGAGGTGGGGCATCTGTCATTGCAGCAACAGGGCCACTCGTAGGGAGCAGACAGGTACATTGCGGTATGTTTGATAGTGGCAGAAGGACACTTGTCATCGTCTAAGGACCACATAACATAGGCCAGAATGAATCACAGGCCCAAGTATAGCAGTCTCCTCTACCCAAGTTTGCTTGATTGCCTTCAGAAGCCTTAGGAGCAAGACGTTCTGCTCAGAGCAAGCTTTCCAGTTGCTTCTCCAAGTAGCTCCAAGTAGGTTGCATGATGAGCCTTCTCATTATTTTCCTGGGGCCATAGACGGGTACATAGAGCAACCTTCTTTGGGTTTTTGAGGGATTACTAGGAAACCTTTTATATCTTTAACTTAAGGAAAATATTTATAAGGCACAATACTGGTTATTTCAAGAGTTATTTCCAAAGTGTCTCTTTACTAAGTAAATTCTATGGTCAGTTGTATGAATTTTATACTGTTCACAAATTGGTTTTGGTTATAAGTCCAGGAAGACTTAGAGTAGTGTTAACATACCAGTTAGTAGAACTACTTCAGTCAATTTAACATAAATTAAATTTCCCTGTCATATAAATTATATATACAAGATATAAAAAGTTTTTATTGAACTATAAATGGACTGTAACTCTTAAGCTCTTCTTTGTGCAGGACATGTAGAATTTTGATAATGAAATATATTTTATCATTACCAAAGTTCTGATTCTAGTAAATAACTTTTAAATAAAGAATATTTGCACATCACTCATAATATTGGAAAATCATAAGTTTGTATGTTTGAATATAATTAGAAGTTTTAATCTACACAAATCTATTAAATATTCTATCAAGCTAATTGACATATCCATCAATTTGCCAAATTACCACATTTTAGTGACTATAATATTAAAAATCTATGATTTTTAGCAAATCTGAAATATGAAATGTATTAACTGTGATCATCATATAATGCAATAAACCATGAAAACATATTTTTACAGTCTAACAAAGAGGAGATCACGATACTAAATGAAATAAGTCAAGTATAAAAACAAAACTTCTGTGTTATTTCACTTATATGTACAATCTAGAAAAGCAGATTTCATAGTGCTATGGCTTGTATCTAGATGTCTCTTAAAACCTCATGTGAACATAGGTGTAGTTTTTTGGAGGTGGTTGAATTTAGGGTGTGTCATGCTGGAATTAATTATGTGATTCTTGGATTAAGAGTCTGATGCTGGGATTAAGGGTGCTCCAATTTGGATGTCAGTGCTACCACTTTAAAGGCAGGCAAAAAGGAGCAAAGCAACAAGCAGCAGCAGTAAGTAGTAGCAGCAGTCGGAGGCAATGGCAGCATCTCTCTTTTTGTCCCTTATATTCCATTAAGGCTACCCATGGGGCTGCTGCCATTTCCTGCTGTTTCCATTGCCTTCTGCTGCTGCTGCTGCTTGCTCCTTGCTGTTTGCTGCTTTCTTTCTGCCCTGCTTTGCCACGTACATTTCTCCACTGTGATGTCCTTTTGCCATGCCGCACTGCCTTAGAGCTAGCCAACAATGGATTGAAATCTCTAGAGACTATGAGCCCAAATCTTTTTTCCTTTAACTCTCAGTGTCAGGTATTTTGTCTCAGCAGTGAGAAAAGTAACTAATACATATTTTGGTACTGGGAATACAGCCTTTGCTGTGACTGTACCTGACTATGTGGTTGAGGAAACTTTGGAACTGAATTGTGGGAAGAGTTTGGAAAGGTTTGGAGATGCCAGCTGAAAAAGCAGCCACTGAATTCTTTAAGCTGTACTTAATGGGAGATTTTGGTCAGAGTTCAGGAGACCATAATGTTGATAGAAATGCAGCTGGCAAATACCAGTATTAAGAGGTTTCAGTTAGGAAGAAGAACTGCATTGGCTACTGAAATCCAAATCATATGTTACGCTTTGGCAAAAAGACTGTCTACATTTTGCTCATGTATATAAATTTTGCCTGAACCTGCAACTAAAAGTGGTGGAATAATTAATCTTGCAAAATAAATTTTAAGACAGTGACACGGATACGTTTGGAATTTTTAGGAAGAATTATTTTGAAAATAAAAAGGAAAGAGCTCAGAAGAATGATTTAAAATATTTGAATTTGGTCAAAAAGGAAACTCTAGTAAAGTTGCAGACTGCAAAGGTAGAGACTAGGAGAACTTAGTTGCTGAAAAGGAAGAAGACAATAGAAAAGATGGTCTGAAGACATTACAAGAAACAGCAGGACTCTAGCCTTTGCAACCTCAAGGTTGCAAAGGAAAAAAATTTACTTTGAGAAGAGAGCCTCAGAAAACCGTGTTCCAGAATGGCAGCAACCAAGATAGTTTTTTCCTCGGGATTGGGTTCAGTGTTCAGTGATCCAGGTACTCCAGCTCTGCAGTCAAGAGCGAAGGAAGACTGGCCACTGCTACTGCTGGCAGCAGAATTTGATGTCAAGCATGCCATGCTGGTTTTAGGGAATGAAGGATGCAAGACAGCAGGTTAGGAAGGCTTCCACCAAGATTTCATAAGATGCTCCAGGGGAGCAGGCAGTGTGCCCTTGAGAGGGCAATGTATGAAGCTGTGAATGTGTAGCCAGAGGAACAGTGGAGACTCCAGACCTTGAACAAGCCAGCAACATGGATAGTCTGAGGAAACCTGCAATAAGTGAGCAAAGCTGGGCCAAGAAAGAAGGTGTGGGAGCTACAACCATTGGCAGTGCCATGGACCCAGATCCACTCAAGCCCTTTGGAGTTCACATCTTGCCACATATTGCCTTGGATGCTGGACATGAAAGTATTTGAGTTACTGTTTGCTCTGCTGAATTTGGTACTTGCTTTAGTCCAATTTTTTTCTATTCCCCATTTATACCTTTTGGAATAGTAATGTTTTCTTGTGTCAATATATGTAGGAAGTGTTTGACTTTCTTTTCATTTGTACAGGAGTTAGCAGCTAGGAGTTTGCCTTAAATCTCAGAGGAGACTTTGGGTTTAGACTTTTCAGCAATTCTAAAACTATTAGGAATTTGAAAGCTCTTAGAGATGGTCTAAATGCATTTTGAATAAAGGTATATTCATGCGTCTTTGGTAGACAGGGTTGGAATGTGATGGCTTGTATCTAGATGTCCCCTACAACCTCATGTGGTCACAGGTGGAGCTTTTCAGAGGTGGCTGGATCTAGGGTGTGTGGTGCTGGGATTAAGTGTGTGATGTGGGATTAAGAATGTAATTCTGGGACTAAGTGCGCCCATTGTTGGGTGTGAGTGCTACCTACTCTAAGGGCGAGTAGCCTGGATGCAATATAAGGGACAAAAAAGGCCTGCTTCCATCACCTGCTGCTGCTGCTTGCTGTTTTGCTGTTTTGCTGCTTTGCTGCCTTCTGCCTGCTATGCTTTGCCATGGAGTGTTTCTCTTTCGTGATGCCGCCCTGTATTGAAGCCAGCTACCAGGACAGAAACCACTGGAAATTATAAGCCCAAATAAAACTTTCCTCTTTTAACTTTGGGTGTTGGGCATTTCATCTCAGTAATAAGAAAAGTAACTAAAACACATACAAACAAGAAATGAAATGTTGTTTTATCTGATGCAGAGAGGAGGAAAGAGGGATGGGGAAAAGGAAGATGTTGATCACAGAGTGACCTTTTCATTCTTAATTCACAGAGTTCCTAATGTTCTTTGGAAAGGAACCACAATCAAAACTCATTTTCTAAAGCCCCAGATCTGGCTAGGTACTCTCCTTTTTTCCATTTTCAAAACTGAGAGTCCATTTCTGTCCAGGTGGACTCACACCTTACATTCTTTTACTGCAGTCATGCCTACATTAAGGTCTGCTCAATAAGGTCATGTTACACCAATCACTGATTTATCATCTGTAATTCAGCTCAAAAATGTTTCTTCCATTAAGCAATAGTGATCACAGTATCTTCTTCGGTAAGCAATAAATGAAGTTCATTTACATCAATAGGCATATAAATTTATAATAAGCATATAAATTTATTTTTAGAAAGCCTTTCACTAAATAAATATAGGCTATTTGTATTTGTAAATTCAAATATATTGTTATTTATATGTTTTAGAAGGTTTTAATTTAAATGTTACATAAAATTACAAGTTGGAAATAAGACATAAACCATTTATAAATATATAGAAAAAATCTGTAAAATCCTGGGGAGGATTTGAATTGTCTATAACATTTAGAGTTCCTCATAAACATTTAAAAGTTTCAATCAAATTTTGTTCACTCATTTCCATTAAAAAATAAGAAGTGCTGATCACAGATTTATGTATTATGTGTAATGTATGTGTATTTATATGTCTAAGTATTCAAATATGATTTTAAACTGGCTCTATTGTATTGTGTTTATTACAGTTGTTCTGTTTTTCAAGATTGCTTAAATTTATGAGGACTTGTTTAAACAAAAGAAAATTATTTTTACATAGTTTTAAAAATATATATAATCCATGGCTTATTCATGCTTTTTACATTGCTCTTCTAGTTATGCTGAAGTACACCAAAACAAAGGCCACAATAGAAAGGGAAGTGAATCTATTTCTAGTATTATTCCTATTAAATGATGGAGCTGGAGAATTGCTATTGTGCAGCTAGATAATTTAATTTTCATTAACGTCAATCTTAATTTGTTCATATTTAACTTGGGTACCCAAAATAACATTATTACAAATGTTTGAAGCAGTTTTAAACTCAGTCTCATTTTTCCCAAGCCGTCTTAGATTTTAATTAGGTAATCTTAATCCTCGGGCTATTTCCATTTTGACTTTTCATTTGAATAAAGAAAAATGTCTTACAATTGAAAGTTGAAAACATTTTATTTTAGCTTCATAATTGTACCTTGATTCATAATGAATGCTAATTAAGGATTCTTAACCTTCATTTTAATGATATTTACAGATGAAAATATTTTATTTCCCCTTGCTACCTCATAAATCTGAATATTTCAATGAGCATTGAGAAAGGAGGTTACTGTGTAATCAAAAACACTTATCTTCAAAAGTGCATTACTGGTTAATAGTGAAAGCTCTCTTATTCATAAAATTTATTTGCTTAATATCTCTATCTTATAATTTTTTCATTTCAATAAATTTGGATGATCAAATGTTCAGAAAATCATTTATATCTTCTACCAAATAAAGGTGCCCATGAGAATAAGCCAACATCAGATGTTCACTGTGACAGAAAATAGGATATTTAAAAATTATTACAATAAAAAACATATTGTCATTATTTTTAAATGCTCTATCTCCTTCACATTCCATACTTTTGCCAGCTACTCCTCAGACATAAGACTAATATCTAGAATAATGAAACTAAATTAATTAGAATTCTCAATTGAAAGGCTCAAACAATGGGTATCTGAAATCAATAGGCACTTTTCAGATGAAGAAGTACAAATGACCAATAAAACATGAAAAAAAGTTCAACATCTATAGTCTTTCAAGAAATGCATATTAAAGCAATACCAAGATTCCATTTCATTCCAAAAAGCATGACTATCTTCAAGAAATGAAATAATTGCTGGTGAAGATACAGGAGAAAAAAAAAAGAGAGAGAGAACCCTTCTTCATTATTGGTGAGAGTGTAACCTGGTACAACCACTACAAAAATCAGTATGGAGATTCCTCAAAACTCTAAAAGTAGAAATTCCATGTGACCCAGCTATTACCATTCTAGGTATTGTCCCCAAAACAGTTAAAGACATCATATTACAGTGCTACATGCATAAACATGTTTATAGCAACACAATTTATAGCAACTAAATCTTGGAAGCAGCCTATATATCCATCAACAGATAAATGGATAAAGTAAACATGATATTTATACACAAAAGTGTTCTAATCTGTTATAAAGAAGGATAAAATTGAGTCATTATAAGAAAATTGTTGCACTTTGAGTCCATAAAGTTAAGTGAAGTAAACCAGACACATGATCTTATATATCATGTTTTTATTTTTATATGAGAAACCTAGCATATAAATGAAGTGTGAAATAAAAGACAACAGGAAAATAAATAAAAGCAGTTATTCTAATCTAACATGACCAATGTATCTAAAAGTACACTTTGACTTAGTACAATTGTTTTATGTGTTTTATATATGTTTTTGACCTATTGATCTGACTGTAAATCTGTGTTAATGGTAATTAACTTGAGAAACAATTATAAAATAAGTAAATTTGA
>RJWT010001578.1:0-46900 GCA_004365215.1 Cuniculus paca
CAGTCACTTGGTGGGGAGAGAGCATTGACTCTTCTTGTCCCCCTGCCCATGTGCCAGAAAGGGCTGGCAGCTTGCTCTCCCCCAGTCAGCTCACACATGGCACCGACTCACAGGAGGTCTTAGCTTCTTGTTGACTTGTTTCTTTCCTCCCCCACCTATTTTCTCTCATCTGTATGAGTTATATCTTCCTCTAAACTTTCATCCAGCCTCAAGATACTAATTATCAACTCTATTCATTCTATCATTTTATCCCACCTTTTTTTTTTTAAAGTCAAGTTCTCCCTGTGTATTTAAAGCTGACTTGGAACTTGTTAAATTACTCAGGCTGGCCTCTTACCTTAGCCTCCAGAATACTGAGATTATAGGCATGCAGCACCATGGTTGGCTCCATTCCCCCATTTTTAGCCTATATATATATATATATATATATATATATATATATATATATATCCTTATCATTTCCTTCCTGAATTTTAAAAAAATTTCCTAAATAATTTTCTTAACTCTACTTTGTGCAATAGAAACTATCTTTCTCTTCTCTCATTTCCTCCTTTTCTGTCCTTCTTTACCTCATATTTAATATAAAATATTTGTGCTTCAAAAAAAGTACACCAAATTTAGAAAACTAGAAAGAAAAGGAAAATCACTGACAGGCTCACATACAAAGTCAGCCATTTTACCTTCAGTGGGTTTTATGCAAGATTTTTTTCAACTATAGGTTTTCGAAAAGTAAAACTTTTTAACTTTTATAGGTCAAATAAATCTAATTCACTTAAATGATTCTAAAATATAAGAAACCTAAATACCTTTTATAAGCCAACAAAATATAGATAAGAAACCTGACATAGATATTCCACCAAAAAGAAACATTAGATCAATCTCCTTTGAGGAAACGGTATAAAAATACTAAGTATGAACAAATGTAATAGAAAAATAAGTGTAGGGAAAGAGTGTAACTATGATTCAATATTAAGAATTTGACTTTAAAGAATATTTGAATAGAATAAGAAAAATTCTAATTATAGTTTCAAATAAGATCTTTTAAAAAATTCAAATTATGTTCCTATCTTAAAAGAACTATGCGCAAAATAAGAGTGGATGATTCTTTGTTGTTATGATTCATCTCAGCATCATGCTCCAAAGTGAAAAATAAGAAAAATTTCCCTTGATACCAAGAACAAGAAAAGGAATTCCGGGGATATAGGGGAAAGAAGCCCCCAGCCTACTAGATGTTCAATACGAGTTCATGTTCTCTAAAATCAAAGAATGAATTTTAAGAAAAAAGAAAGTTAAGAGTAGAATACATTTATTGAGAGAAAAAAAGCTTCTGTCTGAGAGAGAGATAGAAATGGTCCTGAGTGGGTTGCCAAACATTCTGTCTTTTCAAGGGACTTTTAGGGAGCAAAACCACAAAGTGAGGCAGGTCCAAGGTGAGGAAAACATGGGAACTCGCAAGGTGGGCATGAGGTGGGACAGAACTATGGTTAACCAGTAAGATTAATTGCTCAGGTAAAATTGATTAAATTGGGGACAAATGGGGAAGCAAGTCATGTAGCAAGGGGGCATGCTTAAAGAGCAGTGACTTTTCCCATAATAGGTCGGAATGGTGATTCCTGGCTTACTGAGGGTGATACAGACCTACTTAGAATATCAATCCTTGAAGTTTATCCTTAGGAAGTATGTGGATGCATTTGTTTTGTCTTTTGTCTTGAGGTCTAGCCTACGGTGGAGGTGTCTGTCTTCCCCACAGTTGCAAGGTGTCTGGTTGTCTGCACTGGCTCCTTCCAGTGCCTACCCCTGTCTGACTGCCTATAACATTTCTATCTAACTCAGTGGCCTGTAACACTAGTTTCCCATTATTTGTAAAATACCAGTGTAATTAGACAAAGAAAGTATAAGGTATCAGTATAAGAAAGAAGGAAAACTTGTAGTCATTAACAGATGATATGTCACTATGCATGAAAAATTAAAGATCAACATATGAGAATCTTAGAATTTTTTCAGTATTTTTGCATAATCTTCACAAGATAGGTCTGTAGTTTTCTTTGCAGAAACAACTTATAGAATAGTGCTAATTAGTTTTGAAATTGAATTTTGCAAATTAGTTTCCTTTTTTTAAAAGCATTTAAAAGGACTGGATTTATCTGGAAGGTTGAAAAATTCACATGTTAAACAAACAAACAAACAAACAAAAAAACCTATGACTGAAAGGTTCCTGCAAGAACGCAGTAGTTATGGCATAATAATACAAAAATGAATAGCTTTTATCACACAAACAATGGCTATGTAAAAAAAATATATAATGCATTTAAAGGTACAGTACTATATACCATAGCAAAAGCTTATGCATAAATTTTAAAAGGCCTGTGTAGAATATACACATACCCCAAAGAAGAAACAGAACATTAAGCTTCTGCTGATAGCCTTAATGTTAATTAGTAAGGAAAGACATATCTTGATATTGGATCGAAAATGTCAAAAATGTAATCTCAATAATTGAATTTCTAAATTTAAAAGAATCCTAATTAAAAACACTAAAATATCTGCAATTGAGAGAAGCCAGCCTTCAAAAAAGATAAGTAACTGAAAAGTTCCTCTAGAAAAATAAACATGTAAGGATAGCTGGGAAACTTGAAAAAAGAGGAATACTAAAAGATATTTCAAGCTATTTTAAGGAACTTTTTGTCATAACACTTAAGGTAGTATTATAGTGGTGGTGAACAGAAATAGCAAAGAATCCATAAAGAGGCCCAAATATATACAGGAATTTAGTCTGTGAAAAAGAAGGCATTTTGAGTCAATGGATTATTTAATAAAAGGTGTTTGAAAAACAGACTAATAATTGAAAAACTTAGCAAGATTTCTACTTATTCCTTAGAACAAAATTAACTCCAGATTAATAAAAGATTTAAATATTGTCAAATTAAAACTTTAAAATAACTAGAAGAAAATGAGTGGAAACCTAGAAACCGCATAGATAAAGTTTTCTCCAGTTAATAAAATAATAAATCTTATAATTCTTACAGACAGCATTAAACGAAGTCAAATGCCAACCAGGAAGTGTAAAGGTGTACATGTGCACACAGCACATTAGATGAGTTGCTTATTCTAAGCATATATTTTGACCAAGTGCCAATCAGGTAGAAAAAAAAATAGGGCCTTTAATTTTCACCTCTAATTATGAATAAAGTTGAATTTCTTCCCTTGTGTTTTTTGGTCATTTATATTTTTTGCCCGATCCTACAATTTTTCTATTTTATATTGTACACACCTGATACTGTGTAAAAGATCTTTTTGACTATTAACATTTAACTACTGGTCTCTTAGACATATTGCTTGCATGTCCTCCAATTTGTTGTTTGCCTTTCATTACCAGCTTCTAATATTGTGGAACTTTAAAATTTTAGATAGTCATATTTCTTTTCCTATGGATTCTAGATTTCATATCTCATTTAAATAGGCATTTTTCCTGCATGGGTAAAATAGGTTAAAAATATAGTAATATAGCAGATATATAGCACATTTGAAAGATATTTATGTATTTATGTCTCTTGTACATACTGACATACCTTTTTTTCTCCAAGAGCTAAATGTTCTCACGTAAGTTATTGAATAGTCCTTCCTTTTCTCACTAATTTGAGACAAAGTTTTTATACATTTAATTACCAGATTATCTTGGATCTGTGCAGGATGTATTGTGTTGCATGAAATTTACACCTCCATGCTGATATCATGAACTTTAAATCACAGTAACTTACCTTCTATCTATCCAGGAGGGTAAAAACCATGTTCATTCTTCTTTTTTCCAAATATTTTCTATTTTAGCATAGCCATTTCATTTTTAACATAAATGTTTGAATCATTAGACAGATTGTCCCAAAATTCCACTGAAATCCCCATTGAAATTTCACTGCACTTAACCATTTAATCGGGAAAAGATTGGCTTCCTCCAATATGGTCTTCCTATTTAGGAGCATGGTTTTGCTTATACATTTATCTGGATCTTCTTTTTCATCTCTCTGTTACGTTTTTTGAATTTTTTCAAAAGGTCTTATACTTTTCTAGTTAATTTTATGCTTGGATATTTGATACACTTTATGACCAATGTCATCAAGATAATTTTTATGTCACTTTGTAAGTATCTATTAAAGGTGTGTAAGGAAACATTGATTTTGGATATTCAGTTTATGACACTTCAGCGAATTGCCTATTAATTCTAATGAAGTATCCTATTCACCTCGTATTTTTTTTTTATTTTAAAGAGACTAAAACCAAGCAAGATAAAACAGAACAAAGCAAATCAAAACAAACCAGTGTAAGTGACACATGGCTTCAAAACAATACAAAATCAACAATGGTCTCCATAATGTCTCTTGTAGTCTTCAAAATAGCTGCCTATACCTTCAGACACAGTAAAAATCAAACAAAACAGAATAGAATAGAACCAATAAAAACAGCACAATGGATGCAATAAAATACATCGAAACAAGACAATAGAAAATCCAAAATGGCTACCATATCATATCTTACCTTTGAAATAGCTGCCATGTCACTAGATATAACAAAAAAAAAAATCCAACCTAACAAAACAATGAAAATGATATAGGACTTCAAAACAAGATAATAGGTAATTAGCAATGGTTACCACCTTCAGAAGGAGATCCCCCATAGATGACACACTGTGTACCATTATCCTCTGAATAGAGGATCAGATCACCAGCCCTAGACCAGCAAAGTCAGTGAAATACCAAATACCACAAGTATAAAATTGCATTTCACCTCAATAGCTATCATTGCACCTTGTGTTTCTCTGGATCAGTCAGTTGCTTATGGGGCAAGCAGGGGCAGAGTTAGCTCTTCTTGTTTCCCAACCTGGGTGCCAGAAGGGGATGGGGTCTGACTGTCCCTCCTCCTTCCTCCTGCAGTGGCAGCAGCCCGCACATGATGCCGGTTCACAAGGAGGGCTTGCTTTTTGATCTTTACCTTGTATTTAACTGGAGTACATTATTAGCCTCCCCTATTGACATGTTTATAACATTTTGATGTCTTCCATAAGCAATATCTTATTTGTCTTTGTGCTACTAAAGCACAGTGATGCTAAACACATGAACTTAGTGAGTAATCATTCCTAAATTTCCATTCCAAATTTGCCAGGAACTACAAGTTGAATTTTTAACTACTTGGTAGATATTTTCATGTTGGTTGTCTTCTAGTACCTCAAATTCAGCAATTCTTACTGCAAATTTCAGGATCATCTCTCTCTCTCTCTCTCTCTCTCTCTCTCTCTCTCTCTCTCTGTCTCTCTCTCTCTCTTTCTCTCTCTCTCTCATATAGACACACACCCTAGTCATTTATCAAATCCTAAAATTTCTACTTCTTCAGTGTTTTTAACTCATTTTCACTTAACAGAGATCCTTTCCAAAGAGCAAGTCCTCCATCTATTCAAAAATTTTTTAGTGGTCAGTTACCTGCAGCCTCAACAACAAAATCAAAATTGAACCTGATGTTCAGAACTTTCCCCAGCCTGCTTTTTCCTACCTTTCCAGTTCAACCTTTCTTCACTCCAAGTGATCCACATAGGGATTCAGGTAGAAGCAATTTATATGGGCCTCTTGGGAAATAGGACAAGGAAAGGCACTGAGCAAGACTGTGGTCTTGACTGGAATCTAGTTTCAGCCTGATCCACAGGAGCTTTGCGACATGAGTTTTGCCACAGAGTATGTACCACACTTAGGCAAAAAGAGATGCTTGGTTATGGACTAAAGATGGCGAGTAGCTCAGCTTTCAGTTCAGATGAATCACATTCCACTGAAGACAAGTTTCTGAAGAGGGCACAGCTATGATCTTCAGAACCTCCCACTGCATTTCAGGGAGGGATAACTAAATTGCTAATGAAGATCTGGAAAGGACTATGGCATTTCCTGCCATCTCCAAACATATCTCACTTTGTTGCCTCAACTCTAGTAATGCAAGAATACTTGACATACTTTCTAAACATACCTTTGTCCATCCACCATTTCATGTTTCCTAGAGCAACCTTTCCACCTTGTCCAACCACCCAAGACCTACTCAAATTTTCCTACAGTCAAAATCTTTCCCTTCTGTGATAAATCATCTTCAATTTAGGGTTCATTAGTCTTTTATTTTATTTTTCAGTGGGGGGGGAGTTACTCTCCTCCATTTAGCATTTTTTATTAGTACATGCTTTCAGTACATAATATTTTACATTCCCTTAAAAAATATCAGGCCCTCGAAATTCAAAGACCCAATCCAGAAATGGGCATCTGAGATGAAAACACACTTCTCAGCTGAACAAATAGGAATGGCAAATAAATACATGAAAAAATGTTCAGTATCATTGGTCATTAGAGAAATGCAAATTAAAACAACTCTGAGATTTCATCTCACTCCAGAAAGAATGGCCAGGATCAAGAAAACCACCACCAACAAATGCTGGAGAGGCTGTGGGGAAAAAGGAACACTTCTCCACTGTTGGTGGGAGTGTAGACTGGTGCAACCACTGTGGAAATAAGTCTGGAGGTTTCTCAAAAAGCTAGGGTTGGAAGTTCCATTTGACCCAGCTATTCCGCCTCTGAGCATATTCCCAGAAGAAGTGAAATCATCTTACCACATGATATATGTGCACCCATGTTTATAGCAGCACAATTTGTAATAGCCAAATCCTGGAAACAACCCAAATGCCCATCAATTGAGGAATGGATAAAAAAGATGTGGTACTTTTATACAATGGAGTACTATTCAGCTATAAAGAAGGATCACATTGAGGCTTTTATAGGTAAATGGATGAGACTTGAGACCATACTCATAAGTGAAATAAACCAAACACACATGTGTAAACACCACATTGTCTCCCTAGTGTAAGAAACTGAAAGACTCAATAAGATACAAAATTCCCGATAAATATGGAGAAAAGGTTCTGAAGTCCAATGGTGCTTTTATTCTTTGATTTGATTGGTTTAAGTCCATTTCCTACTATTTCATTGCAATATGTGAGAAGATAGGAACAGGTCTTTTGAAAAACAGGACATTATGGTAGCCATTGTTGGTTTCTTATTGTCCGACTTGAAGGCCTGTAATGCTCTTTTGTTTTATCTAGTTTTATATTACTTCATTTTGTTTGAGTTTATTGTCTGTAAATGTATGAACAACCATTTTGAAGAAAGCAAGAGACACTAGGGTAACCATTGTTAATCTCCTGTTGTTATGTTTTGAAAACCTGTATAGCTTGCAGTGTTCTGTTCTGAAATGCTATATTATGTTTGACTCTATTCTGTTTTGTTTTGCTTTGTTCTGTTTTGTTTTATTCTCTTTAAAATAAATAAATAAATAGTTTACATTCCCTGTGTGGAGTTGGTACATGTACATAACACAACTTAATTCTTTTTTGTCTTCTCCCTCTTCCTCCCCACTCCTTCCATCTCTTGATCCCCTTCTCATTTGAGAAAAATCTATCTCCCTACATCCTACTTTCTTTTATTTTGTTCTTTCTTTGTAATTTAAGTTTTTCCTATGATAAAAACCATGTGATGTATAACCTTCTGTTTCTGTTTTATTTCACTTAACACTATGGTATAAAGGTGCATTCATTCTCTTATAAATGATTTTATGGCAGAATTGTGCTGCTATAAACATGAGTATGCATGTATCACTGTAATATGATGTCTTTAACCCTTTCAGGAAGATACTTAGAAAGGAAATAGATGGGTGTCAGAAATGGGCCTGCCACAGGTGCCAGGTCCCTGCCCCAGAGGTCACCTATGGGGAACCAGCCTACTCCTCCAATCTTTCTCCACCACTGCAGGGACCTAGTCCTGCTAGTTTGTTTCTTGACCAAAGGGTGAACAAGGATGAATGACAAAGAGACACAGAGTTTAGTTTAGCATATGGGCAGCCAGGGGTTTTCTTCCTCTAGGGCAGAGGAGTCACTAACTTGTTTCCCTTTTACTTGGAACACTTAAAGTAACACAAGGCTCATCTGCCTTCCAATATCCATTTAGTACAAGCTTGGAACAATTTGAACTCAGCTGTATTGACTTTACCCTACAACCTGCAACTGCCATCACCCCTGCGTGATGCCTTTCTCTTTTGCACTCACAGAGGAGGCCAGTTAAGCCTCAATTCACCTTTGGTTTCCCACATAAAGGGCAAATGGAATTTCTGTTTTAGGTTTTTCAAGAATTTTCATACTGATTTCCATAGTGGTTGTACTAGTTTACATTCCCACCAACAATGTAGAAAGATTCTTTTTTCCCCACCTCCTCACCAGCATTTCTTAGTATTTGATTTCTTGATGATGGGGTAAGATGCAATCTCAATATTCCTTTAATTTGCAATTCTCTAATGACCAGTGATGTTGAGCATTTCTTCATGTATTTATTGGCCATTTTTAGTTTTTCTATAAAGTGTCTATTTATTTCACTTGCCCATTTTTGGGTTGGGTCTTTTATTTTGTGGGGTCTAATTCTTTTGAGTGCTTTCTATATTCTAGATATTAGTCCTCTGAGAAATGGTTGAAAACTACTTTTCCCATTGTAGGTTGTCTTTGTACTTTTTTTTTTTTCAGTGCAGAAGCATTTTAATTTGATGTGATCCCATTTGTTGAATCTTGGTACTATTTCCAGTGCAATGAGGGCTCTGTTCAGAAAGTCTATATGACTTCGAGAGTTTTAACTAATTAATATTCTAGCAGGTTAGGTATTTCTGTTTTAACATTCAGTTCTTTGATCCATTTTCATTTTATTGTAGTACATGGTGAGAGATATGGGTCAAAATTCAACCTTCTGCATGAACAAAGCCAGTTTTTCCAACAGCATTTGCTAAAAAGACTATCTTTCCTCCATGGTATATTTCTGGCATTTTTGTCAAAGAAAAAATAGTTGAATGTGCTTGGGGTTGTTTCTGTCTCCTCTTATTCTGTTCCACTGATCTTCATATCTGTTTTTATTTTGTTCCAGTACCATGCTTCTTTTATCACCGTAGATTTGTAATGTAACTTCAAGTCTGGACTCTGATGTCTCCCTCTGTTCTTGTTATCCAGAATTATTTTTGTTATTATGGGTCTCTTATGATTCCATATAAATTTTAGGGTTGTTTTCTCAAGTTCTGTTAAGAATGCTGTTGATATTTTCACTGGGATTGTGTTAAATCTATACATTCATTTTGGAAGTATGGCTGTTATGAATGTATTTGTTAAAGGCAACTGAGTTAGACAGAAATATTATAGGCAGTCAGACAGGGTTAGGTCCTCAAAGGAACCAGTGCAGAAGGCCAGATACCTTACAAAGGTGGGGTAGACAGACACGTTCACTGTGGGCCAGACCTCAAGACAAAAGATCAAACAAATACACCCACATTCTAAGGATCCATATTCTAAAGAGGTCTCTATCACCCTGAGGAAGCCAGGAGTCACCATTCCAACCTGCTATGGGTAGAGTCACTGCTCTGTCTGCATGTCCTTCGCTACATGACTTGCTTTCCCATTTGTCCCCAATTTAATCAATTTTACCTGAGCAATTAATCTTATAGGTTGACCATAGTTCTGTCCCACCTTATGCTCACCTTGTGAGTTCCCATGTTTTCCTCACCTTGGACCTGCCTCACTCTGTGGTTTTACTCTATAAAAGTCCCTAGAAAACACAGAGTCTTTGGCAACCCACTCGGGACCCCTTCTGTTTCTCGCTCTCAGACAGAAGCTTTCTTTCTCTCAATAAATATATTCAACTCCTAACCTCCATTGTTTCTAAAATTCATTCTTCAATTTTAGAGAACACAAACTCATACTGGATTTATAGTATGTTGGGAGTTTCATTCCTTTATATCAGTATTGTTTCTGCCTATTCAGGAGCAGGGACTATCTTCCCATTTTCTGTTATCCTCTTTGAATTCCTTTTTCAGTACTTTATTTTGCTTTTTAGATATCTTTGTAGAGATCTTTCACTTCCTTGGTTAGGACAATTCCTGAGTATTTAATTTTTCTTCATGCTACTGTGAATGGTATTTTTTTTTCTAATTTCTTTGACAGTGGGTTCATTTTAGAATACAGGATTGCTATTGATTTTTACATGTTGATTTTTGTATCCTGCTACATTACTGAATTTAGTTATTAATTCTAGGAATCTGTTGGTAGATTTTTTGGGTATTTTTTGTAGAAGATCATGTCATCTGCAAACAATGATAATTTTATCCTTCCTTTCCTGTACATCTCTTTCTTCCTGTATTTCTCTCTTTCTTTTGCCTAACTACTCTTGCTAATGTTTTGAGTATTATGTTGAAAAGAAGTGGTGATAGTGAACATCTTTGTCTTGTTCCTGATTTGAGAGGGAAAGCTTTGAGTTTTTCCTCATTTAATATGATATGATATTGGCAGTAGGTTTGTCATAAGTAGTTTTTATCAGATTGAGATAAAGTCCTTCTAAACCTCTTCAGTGTTTTTATCATGAAAGGATGAGGACTTTGTCAGAGACTTTTTCTACATCTATTCATCATGTGGTTTTTGCCCTTTCTTCTGTTTATGTGATATATTTATTGATTTTTATGCATATGTTGAGCCATTCTTGCATATGTTGAGCCATTCTTGCATTCCTTAGATGAAACCTACTTGGTCATGATTTATGATGTTTTTGATTATTCGTTGCATTCTGTTTACCAGTATCTTGTTGAGAATTTTTGCATCTATATTTATTAAAGAGCTTTGTCTATAGTTCTTTTTTTATGCTAAGATTATCATCTGATTTTTGGAATTAAGATAATCATAGTTTCCAAGAATGACTTTGCTAGTGCTCCTTCCTTTTCAATTTATTAAAGAACTTGAGGAGTATTCATGTTAGGTCTTCCCTGAAATTTTTATACCGTCAGCAATTAATTCATCTGGACTTGGGCTTTGCTTCATTGGCAGGTTTTCCTTACTTCCTCAATTTCTTTGCCTGTTATTGGATTATTCAGGGTTGTAAAGTCTTCTTGGTTTAGTTTTGGTAATTCATATTTATCTAGCACTATATCTATTTCTTTTGAATTGTCCAATTTATTAGTGTACAGATTTGCAAAGTAATAGTTAATAATCTGATTTTATACAATCTGTCATTGTTTTGGTTTCAGCTTTTTAATTTCCAATTGCATTATTTTCTCTCCTTTTTTGGTTAGATTGGCTATAGGTTTGTCTATTTCGTTTGTTGTTTTTGTTTGTTTGTTTGTTTGTTTTTTGAAGAACCAACTCTTTGATTTACTAATTGTTTGTCCCCCCCTCCTTGGTCTCAATTTCACTGATTTCTGCTCTGATCCTTAAAATTTCTTTCCTTGTACTAATTTTGGGTTTGGATTTTTCTTGTTTCTCCAGGACCTTCAGGTGCATCATTAGCTAATTTATTTGGGTTAGCTCTGTTTTTTGTCATGTGGGCATTCACAGTAATAAACCTCTCTTATAACTGCTTTCATTGTGTCCTAAATGTTTTGGTATGTTGTACTGGCATTATCAATTAGTTCTAGAAACTGTCTTATTACTTCCTTGATTTCTATTGTCACTTATTATTAAGAGTGTATTGTTTACTTTCTATCCATTTGCATACTTTGTTTTCATTCATCATTGACTTCCAGGTTCTTTATGCTATGACTCCATAATATCCATGGTATAATATCAATTATTTTACATTTACTTAAGCTAGATTTATTGGCTAGTTTGTGACCTGTCTTGGAGAAAGCTTCATATGCTACTTAAAATTATATGTAGTCTGTTGTTGAGTGGAACACTCTGTATATATCTATTAAGTCCATTTGTTTGAAGGTTTTGTTCAACACTGATATTTCTTGGTTGATTTTTTTTCTAGTTGATCTATTTGTGTTAATGGGGTAATAAGGTCCTTCACTTTAATTGTGTTTATGTTTCTCTGATCTTTTATACCCAGTAGTACGCGTTTTATAAAGTTGGGTTGGCACGGTTCAGTGCATATATGTTTATAATTGTTATTTCTTCCTGTTGGATTGCTCCTTTAACCAGCATGTAGTGATCTTTTTTGGCCTCTTTTGATCAGGTTTGGCTTGAAGTCCACATTGTCTGAATACGGGATAGCAGCACGTGCTTTTCTTTTTGGTAGGGGGGTGGGAGGAACTCCTATTACAAGGACTATTGTTTTTCAACCTTTGATTTTTAGTCCACGGGTTCTTTTGGGGTTAAATGTGTTTCTTGTATACAATATACTGTTAAATTTTGTTTCTTGATCCATTCTGCCAATCTATGTCTTTTGATTGGGAAATTGAGACCATTCACATTGAGAGTTATTACTGATAGATACTGATATATTCCTATCATTGCCTTTTTTTCCTGCTGCTGATTCTTATCTTTTCCCTTCTATTTAATTGCTCATTCTACCTGGTGTAGTCATTCTATTAGACCTTTTGTCATTGTTAAGCTTCACTGTCTCTTTGATATCCTTGAGAAGTTTTGCAGTGCTGGTTTTGTGGTCGTGAGTTTCTTTAGGTACTCCTTAGTATGAAAATATCTTATTTCTCCATCAAGTTTGAAAGATAGTTTTGTAGGATATATCAGTCTGGGCTGGAAATTGTTTTCTTTTAGGGCTTGAAACACTTCACACCAAGCTCTCCTGGCATTTAAGGCTTGTGTTGAGAAGTCTTCTGTAATTCTAATGGGTTTATGTTTACAGAAGACTTGTTCTCTAACTGCTTTTTAGATTCTTTTCTTGTTTTGGACTTCCAGGATTGTGACTATGATGTGTTGTGGAGAGGTTTCTCTTTCCAATTGTGGTTATTTGAGGTTTATATGCCTCACTTATCTCTATGTTATATTCTTTTCTCTTATTTGGAAAGTTTTCTGATATTATTTCAGTAAGCAGATTTTTATGCCATTTGTGCTATCTTCTGATTTTTCACTAATTCCAATTAATCTTGTCTTTTTTACATTCTCTAGGACAGTGATGGAGAATATTTCAGAGCTTTCAATGATACAAACAGCCCACCGTGGCACACACGCCACAGGTTCACCACCACCGCTTCAGGAGTCATTGGATCCATACGTCATGTTCTCTTGTTGTTTTTAAGGCATCTCTCATTAAATGTTCACCAACAGCACTGTCTTCCAGTTCTGACACTCTGTCTTCACATTGGTCACTTCTGCTACCCATTCTTCCAATAGAATTTTTCATCTCTTGAATTTGGAAATTCAGATGTCCAAATTCCAACCTTTGTATGGATTCTAATTCTTTTTTATGTTGCTCACTCATGTTTAACTCTGCTAGTTTTGATTAGTGTCTTCTTTAGACTCCCTGATCATTTTATTTGTACTCGATGTCAACATTCACAGGGTCTAGGTACTGCCTATGGGTGGCGGGGCCCAAGGCCTTCCCATCCTGACCTTACATTTCTCAAGGGGTCTATGTCTGACCAACTCCCTTTCAGCAGTGGTTTCCTATGGTTGTCTCTCACCCAGTCACTTGGGGAGAGTAACACTGGAGTACCTGAAGTTGCTGGCCAGATCCATACTTTCTCCCTTGTGTAGGGGCTTTCTGGGCTTACCTTCTGTCCCTTAGCATCGTCCTCATTTAGGATCAGGTCAATTGGTTAGTTCTTGCCTACAGTGCCCTGTGCCCAGCCAGTTGTGGGGCCAGGGGTGGGGAGTGATATATCATTTGTGTGTGTTTTAATATGGTTAAATGCCCTTTTTATTTTCTCCCACCTCAAGGTGGAAGCCATTCATTTTATTCTGTCATTTGTAACAAATTAGGAACATCTGCTTCCCCAAGTCTATAAATGCCTTTGGTATGAAAACAGTCTTAGTCATCTTTTCTTTTTCTTCATTCTCTCAGTATCTAGTACGAAAGCCAGTAAATGTTTGTTGAATTAAGTTGAATCAAATATAATATGAAGAAATAGAAAAAGCAATTTTTTCTATCTGTTCCATCTGGCAGGGAAATAAAGGGACTAGTTTCTTGTTTGCTAGTTTTCTTATTATTCTCTTCCTTGTCGCTCTTTTCTGATTCTACCAACCTTTCAAACTAAACATTTTATTCACTTTGTTTAAACTTTCAATGTACTTACAAATATCACATTTCAATTGACTACCTTCCATTGCAATTTAGTCATTTACGTCTTTTAATGATAATGACTGAGAAATCAAAATTTTATATTCTGTTTTTAGTTTTGTCATCAATTTCCTTTATTATGTTCAGATCACTTTATGACTCAGAAAATGTGTGATCTAAAATATTTTTGAAAAGCCTTAGATTTCCAAGAACTTCTTATAGTAAGCAGTTGACACTGACTTTTGATATGGATACAAAACTTGAATATTGTATGTAAAAAATAGACTCATTCACTAAAAAAAAATGCCATTAGTTCCAACATATTCATTCTGTAGATGGTGATTTGGCAGTCCAGATGCTGTGACTGAGTTTTACACTTAGCTTAAAATTTTTCAGTGATTTTTCAAGGCCCATAGGTTAAAATGCAGAACTCTTAATGTGGCTTGCAAGGCTCTCTATAATTGTTTTTTTTCAGAAATGGTACTCAAACTCAGGACCTTGAGCTTGCCAGGCAGGTGCCATGTTGCTGAGCTGTACTCCGGAACCCAAGGTTCTCTATAATCTGACTTCTGCTTAAACATATAGTATCGGTTGTAAGAAACAATATATATCTGAAAAAGTTTCTGTGTGTTTTTAATGCCTCTCATTGAGTCTTTAAAATATTCTGTTTCTAGTATGTGAGGAAACGTGACAGCATTCTCATACCCTATCTCACTGCCTATTTAACTCCTGCTTATCCTTTGAGTCTTAAGACTAGATATGACTTTCTCTCTTCAAGCTTCCCAAGCACTCCTAGATCACTTAGAGGCCCCATCTTTCATTTAGATGCCTAAGGTACCTCTTCTCCTTAGACCAATCATGCTGACCTGCAATGCTTGTTTCCTGATTTGTAATTTAAAATTATACCTCTCTGACCCTGCATTACCCTTCCTTCTTACTCTATTGTTTTCTTGCAGCATTTATCACTTTCTAATATACTAAGTTGTTTACTCAATGTTCACTCCTGGCCATGATGAGCAACTGACTTCAAAGTAGCACTACTCACCACATAAAGAGCTCTAAAACTAAATATATATATAAGTATTTACTATATTGAACAATAAGCAGACAGGCTTATGGTCCTAGAGTAACGAAAAATTAGGTGGCCACACAGTAGCTTGCCTTTCTGCTTGGAGGTGCTTCCCAAACTACTGGGAGAGGGTAGAGCCCAGGCAGAGTGTGGTATTCTAGCTGCACTAAGGAAGGGAGAGGGTAGACTCCAGGCCACTGACATGACTGACAGGGCACTGAATGGGAGTGGGCATCACAGATAAGGAAAACTGCCAGAAAGTTCCCAGGGGTTCCCTGAGTTATTAACTGCTAAGCTGACAATGCGAGGACAAGACTGGAGAAACTCTATAAGAAAACAAGCACCAGAGCAGTGATCTGAGCAGAGACCCTAGAGCCATAGGACTGCAAGTCCCTGGAGTTCTGATCCGTCAGGGGCTGATAGAAAAATGTTCCCTCAGAGTGTTTCACATGCCAGCAGGGCTCTGAAAGAGGGGAGAGATGGAGATACAAAAATAAGTTTTTATGAGAACTAATGACTGAAATAATTCTAATTTTGAAAGAAAAAACAAAGCTACCAACCGAAAATGCTCAATTAATGACAAGTGGCCTTTCTTAAAATTGAGAAAAAAAAACCAACCAACCAAACAAACAAACAAACAAAAAAAAACCCAGAGGACTACATTCTAACACTTTGTAATCTAATGTTAAAACCAAGGCAGAGAGAATTACCGTTAACTTCTCACCAGAAACAATGCAAGCCAGCAGACAATGCTGTGACATTTACAAAGAGCTGAGAGGAAAAAGCTGTCACCCATGGATTATCTATCTAGCAAAAATATCCTCCAAAAATGAAGGCAAACTAAAAATATTTCGAGATGAACAGATGCTGAGAGAATTTACCACCATCAGATTTGCTCTACGAGATATGTTAAACGAAGATCTTCAAGCCGTAGGAAATGAAGCCGAATAGAAAGTCAGATCTACATAAAGAAATAAAAAATACTGGAAATGGAAAAACCCAGGAGTAATAGCTGACAGCACGGTGAGGAAGGATGCACGCAGAAGGGATCTGGAATGTCAAATCAGAGCTAAGAGGAGTGGGAAAGGCATTTATTACCTGAAACTGGAAACCATGAGTTCATACTGACACAAACAAAAGACCAAGTTCAAAGTTTATGAGGAACTGGATATTTGCTTAGTTCCAGAGGACATCCAACTAAAACACTTATTAATTATGAAAGAGAAAATTAACTTCACATCAGAGAAGCCTGGAAAGTACCATCATGGCCAGGGGACCCGTGTGATCACCAATAATGGGACAGATGGAAATTATGTGTATGTAACACAATAAGAAAAACAGAGCACCACTTCCATGGTATTTTTGCCAAATATGAATAATCTAAACCATATGAGCAAATATTTGAAAAATAACAAAGAATAATTTTACAAAATAATTGGTCTTTAACTTTCATGAATGTCAAGTTCTAGGAAATCAAAAATAGCTTAAGAACTGTTCCAGACTGAAGAGACATGAAAATTAATTTCAAAACACGATACCAAGATACTTTTGCTCTATATAATAGATATTATTGAGACAACCGACACAGCTTGATTGAAATTTGAAGATTATGTGGCAATAATAAAACAATATTAATTTCCTGGTTTTGATGATGCTATTGTGCATAATTAGGAGAGTGTCCTCACTTATAGGAAATGTACACCAGTGGAAAATATAATTGGACTAAGTACCCCAATGAAAGGCAGAAATGAAAAAGGAAGATAGAGCTATATCCTGTGTACCAGAAACATACTTCATACTGTATACTTTTAAAATTTTATATCTGAAGACTTCAAATATCATGTTCTCAGTTAGACATGAAGGCACACTCTTGTTATCATAGCACTTGGGAGAGTGAGGCAGGAGGATCTCAAATTCAAGCCAGACTGGGCTACATACTAGGTTCAAGGCCAGCCTGGACTACATAGCGAGACTGTCTCAAAAACAAAACAAACAAACAAAAACAAAACAAAAGTGTTTTCATCTTGTCCCAGCAGAATGTAAATCCCTATGAAGAAAATCACCTTTTAATGCTCTCTTCCTCAAGTTCCTCAGAACTGAGAAAAATCTTGACACGTGTTAGGTCCTTTAAAATTATTCATTTGTCAGATAAATAGTTAATAATTTTTGCAGACTATAAGCTCCTGGAGGGCCTTACCTGTGTATCCTGTAACACTGTTTCCCCTGGCCTGGCAATAAATGTTGGTAGAATGAATAAAAGCACTATCTGCCATGCCATTATGAAATGAGGGTTAATTATCATCAAACTTCTTGACATTGTTTGATTTGAAAACAAATCAAAATTTAAGCATAATGTGTTAATAATTACATGGCTACTTAGCTATAGAAATATACATTTATTAAGTTACCTATTATCTACTCCCACCTTTATCAAGAAAAAAAAAAGGAACTATAAATGGAAACATTTTACCAGGGCTTTTATTTCTACTGGAGTAGATATCCTGGGTATTGATTACCAGATGATCATGATAATAGCTGTGGAAATTCATTACCACTAAAAATGCTGGGCCCAGCAAAAACCTCACTTAGAGAGGTTTTGGGTTTCTTATAAGATATACTGATAACATAAATTAAAATATCTTCTTAAATATACCCTGCCATGATTTTATTCTTGCCTGTATTTCCATGAATGAGAAAAAAAGGAATTTAATTTCTTACTGCAATCCAATACAGGTATACAGATTAAATAAATTTAATTTTTCCACACATTTGTGTTTTTTAAAAAAAGGAAAGTAATCTGAATTTCTGTTTTTAATAAAGTATTTACTAGCTCTTTTACAACTATGAAATCAGGCTCGAATATGACAAACCTGCACACATATTTACTAAAACATTAATATCATATTATAGAGGTTAAGAATTTTTTTACTTTTTGAACTGGCTGCTTATACATACACTAAAAAGTGCACAAATTATGAGTGGACAACTGAATGAACTATCACAAGATAAATATACCAGTGTAATCAGAACCTAAATCAAGAAATAGAACATTATAGGCACCTGAAAAATCTGCTGTTCCAGTCCCTCAACCTCTCTGCCTTTCTTCCTCCCTGTAGATATTCCTTCTTCTGACCTCTAACATGATAAATAAATTTTGCTTGCCTTTAAATGCTATCTATGGTATTGTACAGTCTGCGTAATTTTTGTATCTAGCTTCTTTTATATGGTATTCTGTTTTTATAGAGATTAACTTTTTATTTTAAATTCAAATTATTTGCATATGACAAAATATAATCAAATATTACCCTTGGACTGATTTTCTTTACATACAATGAAAATTTTAGCAAAACAGAATTCAACAACTGTTACAGTCACTAAAACAGCTGTTGGGAATGAGTTGCTAAATCAGATTTTTAATTGTAATAAAAGCTTTTTTTTTGCTAATATTCAGCTAAGTGATTTACAGTACATTGCTGAGCATTTTTCCTTTGTAAGTCATTCTACCTAAAAATTACAGTAGACACAGCGCATGATATTTTTTTCAAGGTCCTATGTATCTTGTTGCTCTTTGGTGTTAGACTTGAAGTGGGCTATTTGTGGAGTGAGCTATGCATCTGTGTATCACTTGAGTAACATATATACGCTATTGGCCCTTCCCTTTCATTAGGCTGTCACTGATACTATAGAGTTTTACAGATTATGGGTTTTGCCGAAAGCTACAGTCAGCTCTCTTACCCGGTAATTGGATAGACAGATTTGGCTCAGCTCAGCAAGTCTGTACTTCTGTATGCAAAAGAAGCCCTGAATTGAAATACAGTGGCTTTGCCAGGTCAGGATAAACAGAGCTCCAGGAGGAAGTTTAGAAGATCAGCTTTAAAAAAATACTTGCAGTCTCATTTCAATGACAACTTTATTAATTAAATTTCATAGCTTATAGATATATATGCATCCTTCTGCATTGAAAGTGAGCATCCAAAATACTGATTCTGTTTAAAATGACTTCTAAATGCTAAATTTCACACTGTTGCCTTAGTTAGAAATGGATGTTTCTAATTTTCTATATCCAGGTATGTACAAAACTTGAAGTTTTCAGACCATGAGTTTTTATTGTTATTGTTTTCAAGATACATTGTTTCTTGAAAGAAATTGATTACAGAAGCACCAAGAGCTGCTACTTGATTTCAAAAACTGTAAAATCCAAAGTTAATTTGTTCATAGTACACTTGCTCTGTAATAAAGCAATTCTAAGCAGTAACTTTATGTACAGTGTGGGTGATCTTATGACACCATGAAAACCTCTGCTTTTTCATGTCATAAATTTGCTACTATACTGGTCCAACTGGAAGGCTGTCTTAGGCTGTCTTAATTTTCAAAGTAGAGGAGAATTTCAAGTTGTAAAAATAAACTGTCACATAAAACTTTCCATTTCTAGCCCTGAAGGCAGTTGAACGAGTGAAAATGTACCCTGATACCCCTTCCTTCCTTTGCTTTAGGTGGTTCCAGACAGTGTTACTGATACTGAAATTTAAATACAATTGCTACCTTACCACACCAGCCAGTCTGTTAGAAGTTGCTTTCTGTTACTCTGCTGTCCCCAAAAAGGGGCTAGTGTCTCTCACAGAATCAAGCATTGTTAAAAACAGAAACCTGTTGAAAATGGAGAATTTTTAAACAGATTTAAGGTGATTTAATCACCTCCCTCCTCCAATTCTTTCACCAGTCACTCCCCTCTCATCATCTTTAAAGGAAAGCTTGGAAGGGAAACAGTTACTTAGTTCATTTCAAAAGTGGGGAAGATAATTGTGAGCTTGCCTTTGCAACCCTCTCCACTGCAAATAGCATTTTAATTGTGAATTCTGGCTCTCCATTTGTTGTTTGGTTTTGTACAAGCATTTTGATCTCTGAAAACCTCAATTTCATCACTGTAAAAAGGAAATAATGTCTCTTACCTCACAGGATTGTTGAAAGGATTAAGTGAAAAAACTATATATGAGGCAGGGAATATAGCTCAGCAGCACAAGCACTTGCCTGGCAAGCACAAGGTCCTGAGTTCAATTCCTGGTACAAAACAAAACAACTATCCACGA
Organism: Cuniculus paca; assembly: GCA_004365215.1. NCBI lineage: Eukaryota > Metazoa > Chordata > Mammalia > Rodentia > Cuniculidae > Cuniculus > Cuniculus paca. The sequence goes on from RJWT010001578.1 coordinate 20,205, forward strand.
AGCCCTTTAGCATTTAGTAAGCACTAATAAACATTACCTGTCGTGATACAACATATAGGAGTCCAGAAGGGTGCGGTCCAGGTGTTAGGAGCACAACAGTCCCATTTCCTCTTCTTGTGTGGATACATCTAGACTGCATGCCCTATGCTTTCTCAGAGGAAGGAAGAGAAATACGGGTGCCTGAATTCCAGCCAAGAGAAGGAAAACGAAAGATACATCTGCCACTTTGAACCCATCTTTTAATAAATTGGTTCCCCCTGCCCAGCTTTATTCCCCTTTCATCAAGATATTGTAAGCCCCTAGGAGACCGAGGAGCCAAAAACAGGAGAAGCCAGTGTCCCAGAAAAACTACAGGATGGAGAACAGTCACCTCTACATCTCAGCCAAGAACAACTTTGGACTGCTCTATGTGCCATTATTTATTTGCAAACCTATTTGTTTCTGCAGCCTACTTTGGCTAATTAAAACAACTGGTAGGGAGCCAGAAACCATATTTAAGATACTGAAGGTCTCATAGGTCAGCAGGTCTCACTGTGAAACAAAGGAGAAATTCCAATGCATTAAAAGCCTATTGCTCCTTCACATCGCTCTTGAGTTGCATTTTCTTTTAACACTGTTCACCCTGCACAGCTTCCAGATATACAATCACCTTTTCTCTGTCCTGGACCTAATTTTCATTAATACTGCCAAAACAGGGTGCTATTTTCTTGGGTGGAGGACAGCTTTATTTAAATCCCTGAGGAAAATGAAAGAAAAATAAGGAGTATAGTACTTCTTTTGGAGTACTTATAAGCTGTAGTAAGTACAGAAGCCTTGCAGACACTGAGTGGGGATTCTTTCCTATTTGATTTGTAGACTTGAGTGGCGAAGATCCTCTTGTTTCCTTCTGGCTGACAGCAATCAACTTACATATAAAGCTCATTCAAAAACAAACATTAGCTCTCTATTCGTAGGAAAATACACTTCTTAGTGTAATCCTTGCACGCCTCTCTAGCTTGCTTACTCAGCACTTACTCTTCGTTTGGAGGATAAACCTAGTTTATTATATTATCTAGTTGAGAGCTCACTTGTGAGCAAATGATGATTAGATGCCTTGAACTCAAAGGCATGTATCCACTCAAATGATGTGTCCAAGCCTTAGCAATAAGCTTCACTCACTTTCTGAGGCACTCTGTGACTCAGCCCTCATTCCTAAATAGGAAATTATTAATATAACAAAGGACAGTATTGATAACATTACATCTCATGAGTGAGTACATCTAAGGGTACTGCTAAAAGTGACTTCATTATATTGCTGGGGATGGTGTACAGCTACCCAATCTTTACTTAAAGTGTATGGGAATCCACAAATGAACCCACTCTTCCTCTCCAGCTCTTTTATCAAAATTTCAGATCTCCTTGGCCATAAAACGAAGACTATCAATGACAAAATTTTCAGTTTGACTATGAACTAATTCATAACCTAAAGAGTATCATACATTCAGCAACCGTTACCTAAAAGTGAGGTGAAGGAACTAAAAGTATATAGTATTTCCATAAAGGGTTACAATGGCTATGCTAAATCAGGGTACCTTCATAAATATAAAATATATTCAAATAAAAGAGCAGAAAAACAGCAAATCCTCCTGTCTTTAGTCTCTCAAAAAAGTTAATATTTTACATTTTCCCAAATGTTGTGCATATAATAAACTCAAATGGCCTCCAAACTAGTATACATCTGTGCCAGTGATAAAGCTGATAGAGAGAACTCAGGTACTATCAGAAAAACACAAAGGAAATTGGGATATGTTAAATACTGTCCCAAACCAATCTGAAAGCAAAGAAGTTTTGTTGCTTTCCGAGCAATAATAAAGATTGTAACCCACTTTGCTTAAAAGTATAGTTTTAAAATGTTCTATTAATAGGAACAAACACCCTGAAATTTCATAATCAACAATATGTAAAGAAGCTATTATCTGAAGCATAAGCAACTGCATAGTGCTAATTTAATTATGCATTTCATAGAAACTGTGATTGTGTCTTTGCCAGTATTTTATTAGAATGTCAATTCAAACCGAATTACATCCCCTGAGAAAGATTAGCATGGATTTTAGTATGGATGTGTGAAAGTGTTGCTGTGCCCAGGCCAACTTTTAAAAGTTGTGTGCTAATGAGAGTGAAAATGGAAAAAGAAGTGTGAGATTCTCTGGTCCAAGAATCCTGCAGCCATTCTTCCCTTGCTTCCACTGTAATCCTCACTATATTTGCAAATGGCACAAACAACACAAAGCCTGATGGCTGTCAACAGTATACTTTGAGCACCAGGAGAGAATCGAGGTTACTTAGGCCAAGGAAATATATGTTGAGACTTTTATTCCTCACCTTAAAACAGGAGTGAATTTAAATATCAAACTGAATGAAAACTTATTTGAATAAAAAATTTTAATCTCCCCCACAAAGGAACTTTGAGATACAGGGTCAGCAGTGGTAACACATGCATAAGGAACAGAGGCAAAAAATAAGTTCCCTTAACCCACAAATTAGTGGCAGAGCAAGGTTCCAGGTCTCCTAAAAGCCAATCCAGTGCCCCTCTTCTTATGTTATAATAGCTTCTAGACAATACTCCAACATACTTTCCATTTTGTCCTTTTCTTTTTAATTTGCAATTAAGGAAGAGAGTCTGGGTACATGATGCTGGTGTTTCTTCGACCAAGTAACAGTAGAACTAAATGAAGGAAATGGGTACAAACGGACAAGATGCGTTGGTAAACACCACCCTAGGCAGGCAATACTTATAGATTACTGGTCTGAAAATGGTCCCTGAGAAAATTCAGTGAGCTGCTTTTGGTGTGGTCCTCCAGTTTCTGCAGTTTCTCTTAAGTCTTTTGTGTTTTCAGAAGTTATCACTGGCTGCCCAGTTAAACATTAAAATCGTTTCAGGAAACCCAGCTTCCCTCCTCTGTGATGAACCAGAAATTAGGTAGCCTTTTGGTGATGCCTTCATCATTAAAGTTTACAGCAGCTCCAACTACGCTCAGGCACAATCTATGCAATGTACTCTTCCTTCACACTGATTCCAGCCTAGCATGAGGGCTTAGGGGGTAGGGAGAAATTGGGTCCAGGGATGAGAAACCTGTCTGCTCCCAGGTGCCTCTTAGCAGACTTCAGTCCTCAGGCTCCTCCCTGGAGCACAGATAGAGGTGAAACTGGAGGTGAAAGCAGAGCCCCAAAGGCTTCTCTGTCCCTGCTCCTGCGCAGAGCAGTGTAGAGGCCTGGTGATGCAGCAGACTGTGGGTGCAGCGAGTTCTTGGGGCTAGGAACCCTCCAACCAGCCCGGAAGGCTGAGCCACTGGTGAGGTCAGAAGCCAGATTTGGAGACTTGGTTCTCTAAGCAGAGAGCAGCGTCTGTCTCAGCACGGCTGTTGTTCGCCCTTTTGTAATACCTAACCCCCAATTTCCCAGTTGCTCCTCCGTTTTTCCTCTCTTGTGCTCCCTGTCGCGTGTGCGTATGCCCACAGGTCACTCTGTTCCCCCATCCCTGGCTCCCGGGTCCCTCACCCTTTCTTCCCCCTCGTACTGGGTTAGGGGTGGAGGGAGCCCTGTCTTTTCTCCTCCTCCATTCCTAGGCTCTGAGCTGCCCAAGTTCTTTCTTGTGTACCCTGGTACCCTTCACCACCGCCCCCTACTCTCTCTCTCTCTCTCTCCCCTCCCCCTCTCTCTCCCTCTCTCTCCCTCTCTTTCCTTTTCTCTCTTTCAGCTCCTGAAGACTCTCATTCCACCACCAGGCGCCCACCCTCTCGACCCCGGCCTGGCCCTCGTCTCCGCCCGCCGCCGTCCCAGGCCCGCAGCCCGCGGCCCGCCCTTCCTCCGCCTGCACGCCCGGGTCACCCCGGGACAGGCGCCCTCCCTCCGCGCTCCCTGCGGCCCGGGCCTAGGCTTCTGGCGACAGCGGAGCCCCTTGGCAGCTCGGGCCTTGAGCTCCGGCACAGAGCTGTGCCTCCCGGAGCCCTGCAGCCAATCCTCAAAACCTGCCTGGCAAGGAGGACAGAGCCCGGGTCACGACCACCACGCGGTGCGCTTCCCAGCTGGCCTAAGCGAGGGCGCCCCAGGGCCCGCCGCTATCAGCTGGGGTCGCACAGCTTAGCCCTGACTTTGCGCCCCTGGCGTTTCAGCACCGAAGTGGGGCCGAGTCTCCCTGTCTCCAGACTCGCTCCTCCGTGGAGTCTCTGGCAGCCCCAAGGTGCCCTCACAGCCCCGGCATTGCTCCAAACAAACAGGTAGGGTGGGGTTGGTTTGCCCCCAGGTCCCAGCACCCCACCCCCTGCTATTTTAAAGGTAAAGAAATTAAACATGATGAGCAACCTCTTTACCCCCTCAACTCCCTCCAGACAGAACCCCATTCATTCACCAGAACTTCTAACAGCAGGATCAATTTTGCCCAATAAATGGAATCACAGAGAATGTGCTTTCTTGTGTCTGTTAACTTCATATTACTAACATTCATCCACAATTTTGCCTGCAACCAAAGACTATTGGTTCTCCTTGCCATATAGTATTTCTTTGTGGTAATATGCCACAGTTCGTTTATCCATTCTGTTTTGGTGAATATTGGGGCGGCTCCCAGTTTGTGGATGTTACAAAAAATGCTGGAGTGAACATTCTAGTACCTAACTTTGGCAAACACTTTTGCATTTCTGTGGATAAATTCCCAGGTACAGAATGCTTTTGCCACGGGAAGGCATACACTCAAACTTGGTAGATGTGGCCAGCAAGATTTCCAAACTCTCAGAAATGTAGGACAATCTCGGTGGCTCCAAGACCAAGGATTTATTGAGGACCTACTGTGTGTTGGAGATACAGCTGTGGACAGAATTTAGCAAGTCATTCTACTGGAGTTGTATCAGGAGAAGTAAATAATAAACTTGCCAACAAGCTGCTGGTGGTAACTGCTGAAAAAATGAGGGTTCTTAAAATGGGCTGGTCAGAAGCCACGAGAAGGATGTGACAAGGAGTTACATCTCAGTAACAAGCAGGGACGTTCGGTGAACACCAGCCAGAGGCATGAGGTTTCTCCAACATTCAGCTGTTTATGTTTGCATGTTAGTTTTGTTTTTGCCTTCCTGTTTACCAGGCTCTCTAGACTTGGAAAGAACCAGGTTGCCAATTCCAAGTTCTTCAAGTTCACTGTGAGGCTATAGATGGGAAGGTCCAGGGAAAGCCCCAGGCTAGAACACCCATCTCTCTTAGTCTCTGAACTCTAAGACACCCCTCCGAGATTTCCAACTTCAGTTGTACAATTAAGTCTCATTATGCTTTATGCCTGCACTCCATGTTCTGCCAACTACTTTATCACTTGAAAAAATAGAAAGAGATCAGATCAGACTGTAGGAAAAAATATGAATCCAGGCCAAAGGGACAAGTCAAGTGAATTTGAAGGGGACTCTGGACAGTTCACACCACCCTCTCCAGGCACTGCACTGGGGACATTAACACTGTACAGTATCCCTTCAACTCCACAGCAAACCCTTGGGTTGGGGTGGGGGACATTATTAGCTCTACTTAACACAGGAAAATAGGCCCAGGTAGGTTACCTGCCTTGTCTAAAGTCACATAGGTAGTAATTAGGCAAATTTAGATACAAACTCAGAAACTGTCTACCTCTGAAATCTGCTGTCTCATTTCAGGGTTCCTGGGGACAGAGCCTGTGACTAAGATTCACACTGAGGCCTTTTTTTTTTGGAGAGGAGTGTTTTCAGGAGAATGTGAGGCACGGGCAGCTTGACATAGGCAGAAAAGGAGAACAGCAATGTGGTCCCACATGGAGATCAGCTTTGGTATACACTTCAAGGAACTTGAATTACAGCACATTCAGTCTCCTTTTGAAGCAGAGGAGGAGGCTTTTGAGTTGATGGTGGGCCAGTCCTGGCAGTTCTCCAGAGAAGGGGACTTAGCAGCCAACATGTCACAGGGGGCAAGGGATGGATGTACCAGTGTTATAGTTTGAGTCTGGATGTCCCCCCAAAGCTTCATGCCATCACAGGAGCAGTCTTCTAGAACCTGTGATTAATTCATGGTCCAGTGCTGGGATTAGGGGTGTGAGTTCTACACCCTTGGCCTACATACAATATAAAGTAAGAATCTTCTCTCCATGCTCCTCTCTTTTTGCTCTTGTTGGCTTTGCTGTTTTCTGCTGCCTTGAAGTGTTGCTCCTCTGCCACATCACCTTGCCTTGGAGCCAGCTGATTATGGACCTAAATCTCCACAAACTGTGAGCTAAATAAAGCTTTTCTTCCTTCACTTTGGGTGTTAGGTATTTTGTCTCAGCAACAAAAGAAAGGTAACCAACACAACCAGCCAACAGCATCCACTATACCCAGTTCAGTTTAGTGTGCCTCACTCATTTGCAATATCCAAAATGCCCAACATATCCATGTCCTAAAACACAACAGTTGGCCTGCCTCCTATGGCCTTCAGACTTCTAGGTTTCTTTACAGAACGGATAGTATCATCTAATGGACTTGTGAAAACTCAGATTGCTGGGCTCCTCTTCCAGAGTAGACAGTGCAGTAGGGCTGAGTGGAATCTGATGGTTTGTATTTCTGATAACCAGGTGTTACCAGATTGCTTAACTAAAGCCCAGCATTTGAGATCCCTTGCCCTGCAGCATCATTTCAGTCTTATATCTATTCCCTCTGACGCTTAAACTAGGTTAGTATGTCCTGTGCCTAATTTTAACTAGTATTTCCAGGCAGAGTATCCCCAAATATTGCTTAACTAGTAGAGTTACAATAGCCTGTGGCAGATGACTGGGATGCCCCAGTGTTTATGGTATCTTTAACTCAAAGATTCGATCCAAAGAAAAAGAAAACGGGGAACTAAACATAGACTAAAGACAAAATACTGAATTAGTTAGAATTTTGTTTTCAGGCACCAAACTGTTTTCCTGCTTCATATGAATCCTCCTTTCCTCTCCCACAAAAGGACCCAGAATATTATATGCTGAAGCTGGTTCGTGCCTGTTCACAATAGCTCAGTTGAGCCCGTCTCTTCCACACTGACACTGAAATCTGCCAAAATGAGAGTATTTGCACAGTGAAAATCAGCAAATGCTGAAAATCAGAGCTCTTCTTCTCAGAGAGCTAGTTACTGAACTTTTACCACATCTCCTCTTAAAAGCTGTTTGAAAAAAATTTTTAAGCTCACGCCAATGTGTAATTTATTAATATTAAATATGAATATTTCTGCATACTAGACACATAACTTCTGGGTCCAGCACTCTTCTGTGTTCTTTTCTTTTATTCTCAAAATAATGTGCTGAGGCATTTTTGTCTGGAGACTAGAAAGGAGGAAATGAACTCTCAGAAGCTAGCTGACTGGCCCAAGTTCATACTGCCAATGAATGGCAGCCCCTGCTTTCCAACCTACATCTACTAACCTCCTCTCAGTTCTTTCTACTACTGTCTTCCTACTTCTTTGCAGTTAAAGAGAACAAGTCTTAAACCAGAGAATGGTTCTTCAATGTAGCAGTTCATAAATATTTTAGTCTCAGGATGGCTTCACACTCTCAAAAGTACTGAAGACACCAAATAGCTTTGGTATGGTGGATTATGTCCATCAATAGCACCAATGGTATTATAATAGAAACAGAAATGTTTAGGATGTTTTTACTAAATCATTTAAAAATAGGGATGACAGACCATGACACCAGCCATCCCCAACCTTTGTGGCACCTGAGCAGTTTCATGGACAATTCTGGCACAGATAGGGGTGGAAGGGAATTGATACAGCATGATTCAAAGGAGTGGGCAACAAATCCCTCAAATGCACAGTTCAAAGTAGGGTTCGTGTTCTTATGAGACTCTAATGCCCTGCTGATCTGAAAGTAAGCAGAGCTCAGATGGTAACTCAAAGAATGGAGAGCTGCTATAAATACAAATAAAAAACTGTCCTTGATTACCTTCATTGGTACAAGTCCGTGATCCATGGGTAGGAACCCTTGAATTACATGGTAAAGTAAGGAACACATTTTTATCAAGAATAACTATAATTCAAAAACAATAGAAGTAGGCAAACGAGTATTACACTTTTGCAAATTTCTTTAATGTCTAGTTTAATAGTAAGACAGCTGGAGTCTTACAAATACTTCTTCACTCAAGTTTTTGCCATGTGATGTTTGGGTTGACATGTATGAAGAAAATCCCACTTCTTCCAATTAGATTAGGGAGGCTTTTATGGATTCAAAAAAATGATCTTAGGAAACCCTGCCCAGAAGGCTTTGAATCACTCTGAGGATTGCTAATCTAATTATTACATTTCAAATTTGATGTAAGGATGAGGAGGCAATGGGTTTCAAACCTTTAGTCCATTCAATCTTTTAAGTAAGTTTATTTTAGAATTTGGTTAGTTCTATGAGCTCATAGCTATTCTAAGGTAAATATAAAATATATTCTGTGGCAATTGACATTTCTCTGTGTGCATTCCTCTACCCCTTTTCTCCTTTCTCCCTTGTTCCATCTTTTAAACCTTAGTCACTGCCAGCTCATTGATTTTCCAGAGTCTAACAGTGGATTTTGTAGGACCACCAACTCATCCGGCAAGTATTTATTAAACACCTCTCATGTCCCTTATCAGGCAGCAAGCTAGGCACAGGGGACATAGCATATGCAAACCATTTATAGTGACTACCTCCTTGGGGCTTACAATTTCACAGGAGAGACAGTGTGCTAATCCACATGTAGAAAAGTAGGTGGTGCTGTAAGAATCCATGGGAAATGCTCTACAGAGAGGCAAGTCATTCCTGAGGGAGAGGTGAGAGGAGGCCTAAAGATGCTGAGTAGAAGTGGGATGGGAAATGAGGATCCCAGATAGTGGGGATGAGAAATTATGAAATGAGACCAGAGAAATGAGGCCTATCAGATATGTCAAGGATGTGAGTCTTTCATAAAAGAAAAAAGACATTTTAGATGCAAAGGGGTATGCTCTGGCAAGACCATTTAGATGGTTTAAAAATACAGCAATCTTCCTTGGTCCATAGAAAATGGATTCTGAGACACCCCCCCATTCCCCAATAGATGTCTGATACCTCAGATGATACTGAACATATACTACTTTGGGCTTTTCTTAGTCATACATACCTATGGTACAATTTAATTCATAAATCAGGTACAGTAAGAGATTTAAAACAGTAGTCACAATATATAACAATATAGTATAAACAATATAATGTAGTAAAATTGCCAACATCACTACTTTCGTGTTTTGGGCCCATTATTACGTAAAAGGTGGATAACATGAACACAAACCCTACAATGCTGTGACAGTCAATCTAATAAGTGAGGCAGCTAACAAACAACTAGTGGGAAGGTGTCATACACTGTGTGGTTACTCTGGGCAGAGGGATGATTCATATCCAAGGCAGAAAGGAGTAGGGCAGCAAAGGATTTCATTATTCTATTCAGAATGGCCACAACTTAAAATTTATAGATTGTGTATTTCTCCACTTTTCCATGTGATATTTTCAAACTATGGTTGACCATGGGTAACTGAAGTGGTGGAAAGCAAAACTGCAGGTAGGTGAGCAGAGGAAATTACTATAATCTGGGCAAGATGAGGCAAGAGCTTTGGTTCAAATGGGTAGAGGGAGACAAAGACAAGTGCACAGATTTGAGAGAAATCAAGAAATAAAACCAATAGGACTCAAAGTTGTGTTGGATAGAGAGAGGAAAAGGTGTCAGGGATGCCTCTCAGATTGCTCAGGCATGTACTGAACATCCCTGCAGGTCAGTCAGTGTTGCAGGCTCTGGCACAACAGACTAGAAATTAGGATTGGGTCTGAGTAGGAGTAATAGAAAAATAAAAACTAAACATTGCTTAAATGACAAAGAAATTTTTTCTTTGTGCATCTTCTCTCATTCAAACGTCTAGAAATCTAATGTACAAGATTCTCCACCATGAAATGTTAGATTCTCTGCCCTTTTTGTGGCTCTGGGAGCAGTCTCTCTTCCTGGGGTCCCCAAATATGGCTATTCTAGTTCAGGCCATTTTACAAATGTTCTAGACTGCAGGGAAAGGGGAAGGATGAAAAATAAGGGATGATGCATAAGGACATGTCCTAGAGGCAATCATCCAACACTTCTGCCTAAAATGTATTCTCCAAATCTTAGAGAAGTTGCAAGGAATGTTGGGAAATGAAGTTTTCATTTTTGGGTAGTCGTATATCTTGATGAAATTTTATTACCGTGGAAGGAAAGAAAGAAGATATTCAGAGGCAATCCAGTTTCTGCAAAGACAGAAGTCTATGCAGGTGTTTCATTTTGGAGAATTATAACAGTTGATGTCAATGGTTTCCATCTTGGGAATCTTAGTTTTCTTTTTCTGTCAAACTGGAGGGTTCCAATGAGGGGATCCAATAATTTCATCCAGTTCCAGATGAGGTATTGATTATATTTGATTTGTTACTGAAGACAAAAAGCATTTTTTTCTTTTTGGTACCAGAAATCGAACTCAAGACCTCATGATTGCCAGGCAGGCACTGTGCCACTGAGCTAAATTCCTAGCTCCACAAAGCATTCTTATAATGATTTTCTTTGCTAATGTTAGATTGACTGAAACCAGTAGATAGTGATGCTCCTTCTGGTTCTTACATATTTGATGTATTTGTCTCATAGAAAATCAAATATAGCAAAAAAGGTAAAATTTTTATGGCCATTTGCATTAACAAGGTGGTGTGAAAAAATGCTAGAATGATGACTTCGAAGGAAACAAAAAACAAAGCTCTTAAATTAAAAATAATTGATTCTCAGTTGTAAACATTTTGGTGGTAGAACAATCAAAAAATTACTCACTGTTATGATCACCACTCCAAGTCTATCTGGGCTCAAGGTACAGGTTGACATTCTGTTTTTTTCTGTTGCAATAGTGTTTATTTCTCAGTGTTATTCAGGTTAACTACAGTGTTTAAATTTAATTTAAGCAATGATGAAAGAAATAATCCATAACAGTATTGATTACCCAGAGAAAAGAATTTGAATTTATAATTTGCTGAGGTTATAATACAGACTACATAATTTATAAATACAGGTTATCTAATCTCGACTTTTTTTTTTTTGTACTGGGGATTGAACTCACAAGCTTGTGCTTGCCGGGCAGGCACTGTGCCACTGAGCTATATCCCCAGCCCTAATCCTGACTTTTGTCACTATCCTCCTTCTAAATCCAGGTTGCCTTAAGGTGAAAAAAGGCCAAAGGCAACTTTGATTCTATTTCTAATTTTCTACTTAATCAACTGAGATAGTACTAGGGTTCCATGATATTTTCCAATATATACCCCTGGTTCTTCACTGCTTTTTAAACTAAAGTTCACACACAGAACTTTTAATATGCATTTGTGTTTAAGTATGTGTGGACATAAATAAATATAGATATAAATATTTTTGTGTATTTTCCTACAGAGTATTACTTGCTATGCAAGAAAGCATGGTTTATTGTCAATTTGTATGACTTTTGAAATAATTTCTACAATGAGATAATTTAAATATAAACTCACTTAGACTGTTAAGGTTCTGGTAACTTCATAAATGCAACAGCCAGACACACCATGAAGTATAATTTGTCAAGTTTGGAGATAGAAGCTAAACTTGCTTGTTCAGATTTGTGCATAGATAAGAAACTTGACTCATTCTAGTTTTATAGTTACCCAGAGATTAAAATATGGTGGAATGATTGTCTATCACAGCTCATAATGCACTTAAATTTAGAGCTTCAAATAACCCCACCCAGCAGTTGGCATGTTTCTGGAGGCTTCAGACTGAAAAACTGCAGCTGTGTTTATATGGTAATTTAAAAGCCTTATTACATATGCAAGCAACTGGGTTCCATGGCTCAATCACAATTCATTCATTTTGCTAAAAAAAAAAAAAAAAAACCAAAAACCAAAGAAATAAAATCAGAGAACTATATAGCATTATAGCCAGTCCTTAAAAATCATAAAAATCAGGAGATTGAAAATTATAGCCCTACAAAACCCAAAAATCTTTTCTATTTCCCATAGATAAAGTTCACAACAAAAATTCCAGATAAATGTAGTTAAGGTGTGGTATTCAACTCAGCAAACATTTATTAAGGCAGGAAAACAGGTTACTATAATAAGAGAAACTGAAACACAAATAAGGCAGGGTTCTTACCTTGAAGATCTCAGAGTTTAATGGAAGATATTTAGACTCAAACACCTTGTGTATACATTTGTGTGCACACATCAAATATGTATACACTGTATGAAGAATCAGTAGCAGGGCTGTATTTGCTGTCCGATATCAATGAAATTGTTGAGTACTTTCCTGTGAGAATGTTATAGGTCTGTGCAATACTATCTATGATTCACACACCAAAATTTCCAAAATTCTCATTTCTACCTAGTTCCACACTAACCCAAGCAAAAGTATGTGTAGCTTACCATTACACATTGCCAAATTCTGAAAAACTGTGTGAAAATGAAATTTTTTCTCTTAATGCTTGTTGGCCCAAATTTAAACTTAAAAATCATATTCTAATTTAGGTGTTTTCTAGACCTGAGCATTTCCATTATTTTTGCTTGTGGAATATGTGTGCATAGTGTGGAGGAGATGTACTAACATATCATGAGGAAAATCACTTTCCTCTGAGATATACAGACATTTTTTTAAAAAGGTGCTATAAAGAAGTAGAACTTTTATGATTATACTGGAACATAACACAGTCTATTTCCAACTTACTCTTAGGTTGCATTTCAGATGTTATGTTGATTGGAATGAAAAAAGTTTTACTTGAAATGACCTCTTGTACACTGGGTTTTCAAGAAAGCACAAGGAGTAATTCATTTACCTAAGGAATAGCTCTCTTATACACCCCTTTTTTCCTTTCCTTTTGAGTGCTTCCTGAGAGGGAGATCAGTAGTGCTTGATCCTTCCAACTCTGCAGGCAGGGACTTCACCTCTAAATCCCAGTGACTGAAAACCAGGACTCCTGAGGTGATGGAAGAGGGGTTGAAAAGGAGGACCTGGAGGGTATGCAACAAAGCTGTAAGGGATGAAAAGATGCATAGAAGGCGAGAGACCTTTTGCTTTCTTTTCTAGACAGCTGCAGAGAAGAGCTGTTATTACGGAGATTAATAAAAAGAAAAAGATATCAAGCAGAATGTTTTCATCTTATTGATTTCTCTCTTGCAATGAGAGAGAGACAGAGAGACAGAGACAGAAACAAAGATTGTTACATAGGTTACAATCCTGAATTTATTAGTAGCATGATTAAGGGAAGGTACTTAGACCCTTCGGGGCCTCGGTTTCCCTAGTAGAAAAATTAGAGATAACATTAAATCGATAGGATGTGTAAAGGACAATTTATGTGGGATAATCTATGTAAAGTGATCAGTACAATTCCAGAATAAGAGAAACTCTCAATGATTTTAGCTGGCATTATTTTTATAGCACTTAGCATCGAAAGCTTCAGGGACAGGGAGAAAAGTATATTCAATTTGTGGTCAGTTCTAGTTTAACTAAATTCATGACCTTGAATGGGTCATTTAATTTCCTCAAGTATCCTCAAGTAAAATGAGAGAGTATGTGTGTATGTGTATGTGTGTGTGTGTCTGTCTGTGTCTAGTTAAACCAGTGCTTCTCAAATTTCCAGTGCAAAGAATCCCTAGGAGGTCTTATTAAAATAAAGGTTGTGATGCAGCAGCTTGAGGTGGGGCCTGAGATTCTGCACCACTAGCGAGCACCCAGAATGAGGCTGCTGCTGCTGGCCTGGGTACCACTCTTTGAGCCACAGGGATGTAGATACCTTAGAATGTCTCTTGGTGCTTTGGAATTATGCTTTATAATTATGGTAAGGGCCCATTTTTATATAAAATTAATGGAACAAAGATTCAAGTTCACATGAGAGAAAAATCATTCTCAAAATATCCTGGGAATTTTGTCCCTAGAACTCTGACATGTTTGGAAGGGTCAGATGGTTGGCTGCTTAGGCTGTGGGCAAAAGGGAATGCTTCAAATCAGGTCCTAAGGGCAAAGGTAATTTTATGAAGTGGAAGTAAAATTTAAACTGGGAGATTTCTTTTTTCCTGATTCTAGAAGGTAGTACGCCATGATAGTGTAAAAAAAGAGGGTGTGTGCACGCATGTGTGTGTATCTGCATGTGGGTGTATATATTAACTAGATTCAGTTATGTCAACTCTGTAAACTACTAGCTGACCTTAGGCAAATTATTTAATTTTTCTCAATTTAATTACCTCACCTAAAACCTTGGAATGAGTATATTTTGTTTCTAATAAGCATAAAAATGAAAATTAAGTGATACAATGGCATAATTCCTGCAGTACTTAGAATAAGACTTAAATGCATTGTGAAGTGCTCAGATAAGGTTATCTGTTAAAATCATAGTCATCATCACAATTATTAAGTTAGGACCATAGGAAGACTAAATATAGTTCAATTTTATTTCAGGTTCTCAAATTTCAGTGTGTACAGTTTCACCTGGAGGGCTTATTGCTGCACAGATTACTGGATCCCACCCTAGACTCTTACATTTCTAACAGGTACACAGGTGACATGAAGACAGGCTTGAGGACCACATGTTGACAATCACTGATCTCCAGTTACTTCCTGAAAGGAACTTCTGGAAAATTCAGTGATTTTCCAAACAAGAGAAATTCAGTAATATTTCATACAAGGGAACTGACCTCATATGGGACATGTTCTCATTTTAATCCATTTTTGGTGAAAGTATTTAAAAACATGTCATTTGTATTCTTATCTCAGTGAAAAGGGGCTCTTAAATACATTGAATTTTTTTTTAACTGAAGTCATGTAGTAGTTTATCTTGAATTCAGAAGGGATAAGGAAGTGGGATTTTGTTTTCTTTTTGGAAATAGGAACTTTTGACTTATGAAATTGACTTGAACTATATTTCTAGAATTTTTTTTCAAAGGAACCACCATAGATTCCCTAAAAGTGATAGTGGTAAAACTTAGACGGTGGCACTGGGTACTTAGGAATAAGTGTGAGGTAAACTACTTTCTTTATTGTTGTAATTGCTAGATTTGTAAGTGGCAAAAATGGTGTAAGTGTAGACTGTACTAGAAAGGAACACCAAAAGGTGTGTTGAATTCATTGATTAATGGATAGCGCCATCTTGGGTGAATGTTTCTTGTATGTACTGCCCTCAGTCTTGTCTTATGCTTTCTTAATTGTACAGCATGTTGCTGTCATTGCTGGGTGCTAAAACTAGGCAAGAACATTTGACAGATATATTAAAGGGTTAGGAAGCTAAGAAGGTACGACAGGGTAGACTTCAAAACTCCCTACACTGCAGACCTCTTGTGATTCTTTAATACTTATGATCTCCTGGTCACCTGCTATGACACTGTGGCATAATACCCAGAGTCAGTAGGTGACGGGCTTGGGGCATGGGATCTTTCCTGCAAAGACAACAGATTAATTCCCAGTGACACACTCTTCACTGCCATCCTGCTTCCACATGGATCTTCTTTCAATCTGTTCTTAGACAGCTGTTCAGAGCTACAAAGGTATGTGAGTCCAAAAAACAAAAGCTGGCAAGAAATATAAACACAGCAAGAGTAAACAGACCAATGGAAAATACAAAGGACCACTTGTAGGGTTTGGCTTTAGGGTCTCAGCGAGTGTCTTCCCTTAGGTTTATATCTCAGAGGAATAAAAGTATTCATCTCACTCTGGAAAGAATGACTATCATCAAGAAATCAATCAATAACAAATGCTGGTGGGGCTGTGGGGAGAAAGGAACACTTCTCCAATGTTGGTGGGTGTATAGACTGGTACAACCACCGTGAAAATCAGTGTGGAGATTCCTGAAAAAAGCTAGGTTTTAAAGTCCCATTTGAGCCAGCTGTTCCCCTTCTGAGTCTTTTCCCAAAAGAATTGAAAACACCATACCGCAGCGATATTTGTGCACCCATGTTTATAGCAGCACAATTTGTAATAGCTTAATCTTGGAAACAACCCAAATGCCTATCAACCATGGAATGAATAAAAAGATACAGTGTTTTTTACTCAATGGAGTATATTCAGTTATAAAGAAGGATAAACTAGAGGCTTTTATAGGTAAATGGATGAAATTTAAAACTATACTCATAAGTGAAATAACTCAGACTCACATGTGTAAACATCATATTGTCTCCCTAGTATAAAAAACTTAATGAGTAAATAGAACCCAAAATGTACAATAGATTTTGTGAAAGTGAAAGGGGAAGAAACTGTTCAAAAGGAAAGTACAATTGGGATGGGGGAAAGGAGAAAAGAAAGAAGGAGAAAGATTATATATACAAGATAGATAATTATACTACTAATCAAAAAGAACAGCTTGTGCTTTCATTGTTTGATCAGTTTTTCATGCCTAGATCCTGTAATCTCAGCAACTACTTTGAAGATAATAATATGCAATATATTAACCATCGTTAATCTATTATGTTGTTTTGAAATTGTGTGTCATCATTTTTTTTAAAGTACTCATCTTTGGCCTCCATAGCTGTCATGTTATAATAAAGCTCAACCGGACTGGGGATATAATGATAGAGTGTTTGCCGAGCACTCATGAGGCCCTGGGTTTGATCCTCAATGCAAAGAAAAAGAAAATGATTCAACTGTCATTTACATTTCAGAACTAATTATGTTTGTCTTATCAAAGTGACTTATAAAAAGATTGTTCTAAATAAATGGTAGGTGAAACAGCATAATGCTATATATTCTGCTTGAGCATATTTCTTTAATTCAATTAAATATTCAATTAAATGTTGTCATAAGCTCACTGTTAAGCTAACTGCTCTGTATGTGTATATGTATGTATGTCTTAGAAGCCCTAATAATTCATCTGTATTGTTATAGGTGTAACTCCTGATGACAGATGGAAAAATGTTTTAAATAGAAAGGAATTCAGAGGAAATTAAATAATAAGTCTCTTTTTACTTCACTTCTCCACATCTTTCCCTCAGTGACAGCTTATTAGTGAGGAGCCTCTTAACAATGCATCAGTTTTATTTGCAAGATTATCTGATTTACACTTGTTTCCCATGGCTAGTGGGTCTCTTTAGTCAAGGCTATGCCAGGGTCAGACCAGTTTTCCATTTGTCATTCCTAATGACCTATAACTGTCCTACTGACAGAGTCTTTTATTTCTGGAGTAAACATTTTGCTAACTAGTCATAGGTCATGTAGGCACCCTATCAACTGCCTGCTAATTTATCATCACTGGGCAGCTAACTTCCACTGTGTAAACTAGGTCCTTCTTCTCATGATTTTATGGTGTTGGCAGTAGCAGTAAGCATACCTTATTTTGTCTCATCAACAACCTGGGAAAAGGATTTTGTAAAATCCTTTCAACCTGATTAAATTATTTAATTGTCGCTCTATTCTTAAAAAGATGCATAGTTTTATATTGCAATATTTCCACTGAGTGAGAGTGCCATGTGTGGGTGCCACAGGAGAAAGCATAAAATTTAAATACACTGACTCTGTGCTCTGAGATATTCATAAAGGGGAACAAAGTTATATTATTACAAGGTATTCAGATACATTCTAGAGGTATTGTGCATTTCCTAGGTTATTAGTTTCCTTTGCTCCATTTTGGGGATATACTAATTGTTGGTGATTCAAAATTAGTGAATGCCCTTTTTTAAAAAATTGCAGCAATATTTGTAAGAAATCATCTTATATTTGATAAATTCTTATCTGCTCAGTGGGCATTTTTGTAGCAATATATTAATACTTGAAATGCTATGCTTCAAAACTTTTATTTTTTCTCAATTTTGAGGAAAATATTAAGGTCCTAATTAATTATATTGTTTTAGAATAGTTAGAACTAGATAAAATAAGATAGGTCACTAGTAAGCTTGATCTTTTTTTTCTCTACTTTGCATAAGATACTAAACCATGCCAGTAAGCAGTTTCCTAATCTAGAAAGTCAGTAAGCAGCAACAGCAAAATTAATATTCTCTGATATCTAAGGTAAGAACAAAAGTTTTCAGTTGGAGATAATTTTGCCCCCTAGGGGACAGCTGGCAAAATCAGGAGACTTTTTTTGTCTCAACCTGAGGGGTGGCAAGAGGGTTAGATGTGTGTTCTACTGGCATCTAGTGGGTAGAGGCCAGGGATGCTGCTCAACTTCCTCTAATACTAACACAGCTCCTCACAGCAAGGAATTACCCAGCCCCGAATGTCAGTAATGCTATCTCTGACAAACTCGGGCCAAGAACCTTGTTCTGAACATAAACACCAGTGGAAACAACTGAACTCTATGTACTGAATCATGACCCTCTTCAAGGGTGAAAATATATTAACTTCAACAGAGGAACTCAACCTAGGATATGAGAACACAGGTAATCTTTGTTCCTTTGTGTTCTACATCTCACTGAGATATATTACATGAATCATTCCAACACAGTAATCCCTGACCACTTGTTCATTAGTTCCTACAAATTATTTTTGTTATTCCTAATTTTAACATACTGTAAAATCAAGATGTAGCATCACCAGACCCCATGAAATTTGTTCTTCCGTTTCCTCAGTTCATAAGCTGATAATTAAATGTGGTGTTTAACTTGTGAAAGTTTATGATCTGTTTTTTAAAATTCTTTTTATGAAGCACAGCCTTTAAAACAGGCTGTAATTTAAAGTAGATGTTCTCCTAAACTATTTTTTGAGTCCAGCAATGTGATAAAAGGAAAACAACTGAGAAACATGCATGGGGCTTCAAGATAAAACATTTTACCTTTTTAAATAATGTGTTAGTTTTCTTCTTTTTTAATACATATTCTTGTGCATTCTCTTGTGATTTAATTCTATATTAGCTGTTGCTTTAGTCCATTTTTTTCTGATTTACTTTTGGCTTTTCTGTTTTATGTGATAGGATCATTTTATGCTCATCCCTCAATTCTTAGCTGAAACGTAAGTTTCTCAATGAGGTCTCCTGTGACTATCTGATCTAAATTAAATGCCCATTGCCCTCGCTTATGTTTTGTTTGCTTTTCCTTTATATCTAAGTTTATATATTTACGTGTCTATGTATATATCTGAATATACTTTGAAATATCTTTGTCTCTCACTAAACTCAAAGTTCCACAAAGGAAGAGATTAATTTACTTTTTGTAAATTATTTATTGTCCATCATAATCTTTCCAAAGCTTGGTATCTGATCCTGACATTGCACCAAATGATTGTTGTAAGGGTGAGATAAAAGCTGTTCATTCAAGGTATATTACTGTCAACAGAACTGAGATCATCAAAGCTTGATTCCTTTCCTTCCTTGTGTTAAGGTGAATACATTCTGCTACCATTATTCTACCATATATGCAAATATATCCTTTTTTTTTTTTGCCTCAGTCTTTTTCCTGGTGCATGTGGTATAATGAGGATAGGCTCCGAACTGTCTGTGTACGACACAGTTTAGCCAGGACTGCTTTACAACCACACATATACAATGATATTTGCTCTTGGATTCTCATACCAATATCTGGAGTACTATGCATTTAGCCAGGACTGCTTTACAACCACACATATACAATGATATTTGCTCTTGGATTCTCATACCAATATCTGAAGTACTATGCAGAAGCTCTGACTAATCTTGATACAGAAAAGTTCTTGGTATGGTAATTAAGCCCTTATGCTGAGCAAAGACCAGAGGTAGTTGGGGATCCCTTTGACAATGTTGCTCAATTCCTAAAGGGGAAAGAAAGTAACCTGCTACGATTTGGATGTGGTTTGTACCCCGAAGTGTCATGTGTCACTGGGTCCCCAGTGTTGGGGATATTGACATGAGGCCTAGTGGGAGATGGTTAGGCCTTTATGAGGATTTAATGCTTTCCTAAGGGAGTATCTTCTCACTCTCTCTAAAGTCTTATGTGAATAGGCTGCTATAAGGGAACTTGGCATGTCTCGTGAAGCTTTCTTGCTTTCTGTCTTGCCATGGAATCTCTTCTGCACACATTCCCACCATGGTGATGTTGTATACCATGAGGCCACACCACAGCTGAGCAAATATCAGCACCATATACCTGAACCTCCAGACCTATGACCTCAATAAATCTCTTTTCCTTACAAAGTACCCAACTTGGGTGTTTTGTAATGGAAACATAAAATGAGTACATTATTGTTTTCATTTAAACTTCTTAAGTCATATGTTTGGCTCATGTCTCTAAAGATGTGCTAGCAGCACAACACTGATGATCTTCTGCTCAAGAACTAGACCCTATTTTTCTTTCTCTTCAATCTGGATTGAACATCTAACTTGCTTTAGCAAATGAAACTTTAGCAAATGTGGCATAGAGACTTGAAAAGTATTGATGTGCAGAGGTCTGTTCTCTTGCCATCTTTGGGCCCTGAGACCACGAAATGAAGACACCCTGGATCACCTGCTAGAAGACAAGAGACCATGAAGAACAAAGCTGACCCATCATAGCTGAGGAATCCCAGACTGACCAGGCCACCAACTTGTAAGATGATGACAGATTAACCAAGCACAAACTAAGGAACTGCCTAACTAACCCACAGACTCATGGGAAATAATAAATGATTTCTGTTTTAAGCTACTAATTTGGGAGGTGGCTTGTTATGCGGCAAAAGCTAACAGATAGAATCACAGACAGCATATTACTATCTGACTGCTTAAGGAGGCATGTTGGGTGGCTATAAATTATGAGTTTGATAATGTTCCTCAAATTTCCTGGTCCTCTAAAACTGTTCAATGTACAAAAATGAACTTCTGAATCAAAATGTGGGAGTCACTAAAGTACTTTGTACTTATAGATTTTCAAAGGATTGTGCATTAAAGATTCCGAAGAGTAAGCTGGTAGAATATAACTGTAATCATAGCACTCTGGGAGGCTGAAGCAGGGAGAGCCATGGTTTAAGCCTAACCTGGGTAGTTAAGTGATTTTTTAAAAAAGATTTTGCCTCAAAATTTTAAAAGGAGGGCTGGGTATGTAGCTCCATGTGAAGACACTGATTCTCATTGCCAAGAAGAGGAAAGAGAAGCAGAAGGAGGAGGAGGAGGAAGAACAAGAGGAAGAAAAGAAGGAAGAGGAGAAGAATGAGGAGGAGGAGGAAGAGGAGAAGAAATTATGAGAAGTCACAAAGTAAATAAAAATTAAAGATAACATTTCAAATATGATTAAAAATACTATGGCCACTTAGTGTCCTTATAGTCGTTGCTGAAAACCTACTCTGAATTTAAACTAAGGGGACTGGAGGAAAATTATCAGATTTGAGTCTGAATTCTGGCCCGAAATGTAGCATTTTCAAAGTAGAGGACACTTAGAAAATCTAACATGGTAAAATTGAGTAAAATGAGAGACATAATCTTGTCCTGAGTCCCTATGAGGTCATTACCAAACTATCCAAATAACTTGGGGTAGAAATTCAGATACTGCACTGTCACTTTGTGCTCTGCATTATAGTCTGTCTCTGAAGGTTTGTGCCAACCCTGTAGTGGCAAATTGTTCTTTCATCACAAAATCTGTTCTGAGAGCCTCTTTTATGTCATGCACTATTCTGAAGTGTCAGAGATACATTAATGAGCAAGACTTTACTCTCTGATAGAGCATCTAATATGGGATTCTGTGGGCCCTCTAATAGGACCTCTGAGTGTTATTCAGTTAATTTAATATCAGTTGATAATAAAGACTATGAAGCGAAACAATAAAGGGCTACAATAGTGGTTCTTAACCTTCAGCTTGGATCAAAATTCCTGGAGGATTTGTTAAAAATCAAGATTTCTTGGCCTATTCTCCTGGGTCTCAGATTTGGTAGTCCTTGTGTGGAGATTGACAATTTTTACTTCAGAAATATTCTCAGATGATGCTCATACTGCTGATGGGAGGACCATGTGTGAAGAACCACCAGACTACTAAGTGATAGGTGGTAATTCTGATGGATAAGATGGTCAGGAAAGGTCTCTTTGAACACCAATGAGAAAACCAGGGCTCAGAAAAGCCAACACTTAGCAAATGCTTCTTTCTTTTCTTTACAAATAGTTACTCTTCTAATAGAAAATTTGATTTTTTAAAAATTGATTTTCTAAGCTCTGGCAAGTATACAATAGGTAGTAGAGGAGAGGAGGACTGGAAGCCAGACTCAACAATAGCATAGCCTGCATTGAGGAAGTTCTGTTTCACTTACCATCTCTTTGCATTTTTACATTGGTCACAAAACTTTGGGCTTTACTCCAAAGGAAGATCAGTTGTGAGAAGAAAAGGAAAACTAACCTTTCCTGATCACCCAAGATTCAGGCATTTTGTTCAATATTTTAAAAGTGTGCTTTTAGTTTATCACTTTAGCAATGAAGAGTTTCTTCATTTTGCAGGTGAAGAAAAAATCCTGGGACTCAGGGAAATTAACTAATGGATCTGAGAGAAATAATGTATATGAAAACATCATTTCTTACTGTTGGAATTTCCTGTCATCCCAGTAGCCATAAAGCCTTCTTTCACATACTACATCAAAGCCTGGAAGTAGAAGTAGGCAAAGAATGGCAGGAGTGAGACATATCATAGTAGGAGCAGATTTATGTCATGTAATCTATCAGAGTGAATCAATACTATTTCTTTAATAGAGTTTGTAAAGGGGTTAAAGAAAATTAACCTAGAAAAAATGTTCATCATCACCTTTAGAAATATCAAATGTCCTCAAGTGATGGGCCAAACTTCATTTATTTTTACTTTTTTTTTTTTCTTAAGCAGTTTTTTTTACACTCAAGGTATTAAGACAAATACAAAATAACCTGTACTGGCCACTGGGGGAACAGCCAGATACCAGTCTTTTCCCCTGAGTCAGTGCCATTTGTGGACTGCCAGGAAGAGAACAAGAATTCAACAAGTAGCAAGCCCTCCCTACAAATTGGCACCATGCGTGGGTCACTGGAAGGAGAGCCAGATGCTAGCTCCTTCCAGCAGGAAATACAAAGAGCCATTCCACCCCCCGCACCCCCAACACCTGCCGTTGTAAGTGACACACTGATCTGGAGAAACACAGGCTGCGATGATAGCTATTGAGGTGGAATACAATTTAATGCTTGTAGTGTTTAGTGTTTCACTGACTTTGCAGGTCTAAAGCTGGTAGTATGATCATCTATTCAGAGGATGGCAATGCGTAGTGTAGCATCTATCGGGGGGGGAAATCTCCTTCTGAGGGTGGTGACCATTGTTGATTCCCTATTGTCTCGTTTTGAAGTCCTATACCATTTTCATTGTTTTGTTGGGTTGAGTTTTGTTCTGTTTTGTTTTGTTTGATTTTGTTATATCTGATGGCATGAGCAGTTATTTCAAAGATAGCAAGATATATTATGGTAGCCATTTTGGATTTACTACTATCTTGTTTTAAAGTCCTTTACTGCATTCATTGTTTTGTTTTTATTGGTTCTATTCTGCTCTGTTTTGTTTTATTTTTACTATGTCTGAGGGTATCTGTAGCTATTTTGAAGACAGCAGGAGGCATTATGGTAACCATTGTTGATTTCCTATTATTTTGAAGTCCTGTGTCACTTACACTGGTTTGTTTTGATTGGCTTTGTTCTGTTTTGTTTTACTTGGTTTTATTCTCTTTAAAAAAATAAATAACAAAATAAACTTGTAGTTAGGATATTGTATCAGTCAATAAAAAAGAAACTATTATTGTATGAAGAGATATACAAATGTCTATACAAGCTGTGACAGGATTAATCGACAACTTGAAATGGGAAAGTTTCTTTTTTCTTTTAGAAATGCTAAATTTTCTTAACAAAACAAGGCAAATGAAATACAGCACTCTAAATATGCATAACCAAGAAAATATTAAAGAAAAGCATTCTTAACACTACTGGTAGCATAACAGACTCCATTGCTTCTATATAACAGCCTTTGCCAACACATGCCTGCTCCCTTTCCTAACTTTTTTTCCCCAAAATCCATTTTAATTCAAGAGAAAAAGGAAAAAAATTAAAGTTTTAAAACATGTCAATCGGGGGCAACAAAGATACATACGTTGCACATTGTCATCCCCAAATCATTCCCACAGAGCACAAGACATCTGCATTCAATTGTCCAAAGAATATTGGCACAAATCTTTCTCTTCAGTGAACTCAGAGAAATCAGTAACTATCTTAACTATTTTCCAAACTCATTTTAAAATGTGAATAAGTACAAGATCAGGTAGCAATCATTGGAAGAAATACTAAAAAAGAATATTTCATGACCTAAATTTACAGATTCTCTAGTCTTTCATATTAAAGACAAAATTGGTGGTAAATTCAATCTATAATTAACCCAACCAGGCAAATTAAATCTTCCTGTCACTTGACCTACACATTGAATGGGAAATGCTGTTAAAACCAGAAAAACAAACTGTTCTCTGACTTCTCAAAAGAAATTGCCATTATACATAGAACTTATGCCCGTTTCACTTTGCCCCATAAAGTAGAGCACAACAGATTTAGCTTTATGATATTAAATTCTCTAGTTTATTTGTTTAGTTAATAAACAGTAAAAAGGGTAGTAAATATGATCAAGATGGGATACATAAATGCACCAATTCCTCAAGATGAAAATAATTAGTATGTATCACAAACATACTAAGGAAAAATTTAAAAACATATAGATGAAATCAATGTTCAGTAAATGATCTATAATGTGCCTAAATAAGTGAAATAATCCTTCCTTAAAAAAAGAACAACAGAAAGAAAGAAAGAAAGAAAGAAAGAAAGAAAGAAAGAAAGAAAGAAAGAACTCCATAAAATAAAGGCCTTTCTCTGACAGCTGGGCAGGAATAGAATTGCATAGGCTTTTAGAATGCAAGCACTAGGAAGGTTATAGGAATTATGTAGTCCAACCTCTTGTATTTATGATGTGGATGGGAGGACCAGGAAAGAAATAACTAGGCCAGGGCTGGAGATTTAGCTCAGTGGTGTAAACACCTGCCTGGTGAGCATGAGGTAGTGAGTTCGATCCCAGGTACCAAAAATAATACTAATAATAAATAATAAATTAAAAAATTAAAAAAAGATCTTTCAGGGCTGGGAGTTTAGCTTAGTGGCACAAATGTGCCTGGCAAGTGTGAGGTTGTGACTTCGATCCCCAGTACCAAAAAAGAAAGAAAAAAAAAGAAAGAAAGAAATGACTAGGCCAAGGATATACACATTATCATAGACTCAGATAAGATTAACTTTAAATTCAACATTTGGAGATTTCTGAATGATTTTATTTTCTCCTGTGTTGGAAAAAAATATTCCAGGGATTATATATTATGGTGGATGAAGGCATTCCAATTTAGCATTTAGCAGCAATTAGGAAATGCTATAGGGAAATATTCATAAGATTTTTCTAAGAACTGAATCGCTTCCCAGATTTTATTAAGTATCAAGATATGAACAGCTACATTGAAGAAAATGAGACATTATGGTAGCCATAGCTGATATCTTCAGGTTCTGAAGTCCAATAATGCTTTTATTCTTTGATTTGATTGGTTTAAGTCTGTTTTCTACTATTTGACTGCAATATGCAAGAAGATATGAACAGTTTTTTGGAAGAAAACAAAGGACATTAAGGTAGCCATTGTTGATTTCTTATTGTCTGATTTGAAGGCCTGTAATGCTTTCACTCTTTTGCTTTATCTGGTTTTACATTATCTTGTTTTGTTTGAGTTTATTGTGTGTAAATGTATGAACAACCATTTTGAAGAAAACAACCGCCCGCCCACTCACCAGGAGAAGCGTGGCCCAGGCTGCTCCGGACCGTCTGGGGCGTGCACAGCCAACCCCACCTAGCTGTGCACCTGGGGAAAGGGCGACTAGACCCATAGAAATCCGCACCCAGCCCCCGTCGGCCACGGACATTCGGGGCATCCCTGGGGTGCTCCCAGTACCCCACCCACGCGCCCGGGGCAGTCCAGCGACAGCTGCTCTCAATGGGGTTTAAGTTGGGGGCGTGACCAGCGAATTCCACCTAGCCCTTCAGCTTCAGACTTCGCCAGGAGCCCAGTGGGGGCTTCGGTTTGTGTCTGTCCCCCATTGGCCCAGGCCATTCAGGACATCTCTGGGGTCCTGCCTAGGACCCACACATTCACCCAGAGCGGACTAGAAGCTGCTTCTTTGGGCCTCACTTGGGTTGGGGGTGCATACAGCGAATTCCACCTGGCTGTGCAGCTTGGGACCTTACCAACAGACAGGTAGGAGTCTGTACCCCTCCCCATTGGCCTGGGAAATTCAGAGCTTCCCTGACATCCTGCCTGGGCACCACCCAGACACCACCCAGCATCAAAACAGCCAGAGTGATAGTCTTGGCTGGAGCTGAAGGTGTGCATTGCAAGTAGCACCTAGCCTTGGCACTTCAACTGTACACATAGGATTCATCTCCCACTGTGGAATACAGGAAAATGACAAAACGAAAGAGCAAAATGCAATCTTGCACCTCTAGTCCTTTCAAAACAAGCCAAAAAGACATGGACACAGAAGAAAACATGAGCCACACACCTGAAACTTCTGAAATGATAGCAAATGAAGTAAAGAAACAACTGTATGAGACTCTAAAGGAACTGAGGACAGAAATGATTTTCCAGATAAAACAAGAGATGATGAATGTAATGAAAGAGATGCTGAGCACATCTAAAGAAGATATAGTTGGAAAAATAGAGGAACACTGCAAAAAGATGGAAACCTTGAATGAAGAATACAAGAAAGAATTAGAA